>JAQPPZ010006452.1:0-103267 GCA_028583015.1 Wollemia nobilis
ACCATCATGACATCAAATAAGTTCATCCTTTCATAATCTCAACTACTTAAAGGTCCAAACTATTTATCATGGAAAAATAAAGTAAAGGTCATCTTGACATTTGAGAAACTTTGGGAAATTACTATGGGGACGAAAACCAAACCATATTTAGATGATATAGAAATTCAAAAATACAAGGAAAGTGATGCTAAGGTATTAATGATAATAACCTTTGCTATTACATATGAAATACAACTATATATCAGTTCAACAAAAATATCTATAGAGGCCTGGAAATCCTTAGAGAAAATATTTGAAGGAAAGAACAAAGCTACCATTTTAAACCTTCAAACTCAATTACATTCCTTAAAAATGAACAATGGTGAAAGTATAGAGCTATTTTTAAGGAAGGTAGTAGATATCAAAGGAAAATTATTAACATTAGGAGAAGAAGTCAAGGATAAATTTCTTGTTCAAATGACCATGAGAGGACTTCTAGATAATTACAAGAATCTAGTTACCCCCTTTCAAATTTTAAGTAAATATATTTCCTTTGATGAGTTAGTCAATATTCTCCAAGAGTATGAGGTAGAAAATATAGTTAAACATGAGAATACTACCAATGCTTTGGTGACAAAAGACAATCCACAGGGAAATATAACATCATCCTCAAAAGGATGAAGACCTTGGAATAACATATATTGTCAGATATGCAGAAAGAAAGGGCACAGTACAAACTATTGTAGATTCAATCCAAATAATCAAGGTCAAGTAAATCAAACATCCTATGGAAATCAACAAAATAGGACATTTTAGCGAAAGCAGTATCAACCTCAAAAGCAACATTTCCAAAGAATATATCCTTCTCAAAAAAAGTACCCTCAAATTGAATATCATGGAGGAAATCATAAAGGATACATTTCTCAAAATATTCAAGAAGTTGAAGAAATGGAAGAACCTACAAATGAACATGGAATTAAAGCTCTATCAGCAATGATAGACTCTTATGAAGACACTAACTATTTACTTGAACAAGAAGAATAATATAAACTTCAATACTAGATTGCAGATCCATATTGAAGACTAAAGTCTTCAAAACCAAATAATGTAATACAGGGGGTGTTGGAAAATATGGATATTACATCATTTGGTTCCTTATTAATGCACCTTCATGGGTACATATTTATATTATGATTATATTAGGATATAAATAGTTTATTATATTTATTTAATAAATTTACAAGTGTTAGAATGTGCAATGATGTAAATGTGCATGTAGTCCACATGTACATGAGTCTTAGGTTTGAGTGAGAGGTAAGAAATCTATCTTTCTATATAAACGCCTCATTGTGAGTGATTGTGAGAAGTATTTAGTAGTGCAAAGGTGAGAGTAGTAGTAGTCACAATGTAGCTCCATTTTTCTATCATGGAGGAGTTGTAAACTCCATGAGAGGAGCATTATAATTTTCATTAGCTTTCTTATATGAGAATTTCTAGAGCATTGTATCAAGTTTTCTATCATATTCTCATGCATGTTAAGTTTCCATTGTCATAGATATAATATTGCATGCTTATTTCAATACTTGTGAATGCATTTCCTTTATGTTTATGGCTCCAAAAGCTAACAATTGCTATGGTTGGAATGAATGTAAAAAGCTTTCATTTTAAAATTTATTTTGATCCAAATTTGTTTATATTTAATTACAGTTATCACTTTATAACTGAGTAATCCCCTAGGAAATCAATCTTGATATGCAGTTATTGATAGGAAACCTAGAGAATCAAAGATATTGATCCCTTGGTGGAATAACTTACAACAACCTCCGAGTTGATCCTAGTCAGCCAAGACCTGGCTTACCCAAACCTTGGGGGAATCAAACTTCCATTTCAAGAGGGAATAAAACTATTATGTTCCACATGTTGAGTAGCCTTTTGTGACTATGTAATTTTCTTGCTCAATATAATTGGCACTAGAAGGAGGGCCTAAACAATATAAGTCTAGTTAATTTCTTATCTAGTAAATTTAACTTGATTTTCTACACTGGAGCAAAGAGTTATTATCACAAGACCTAAGTCAATTGGTTGTAGTAGCATTGATTTCCTTAGTATTTCTCTAATAATAAGATCTAAAACTCCTAAGGAAACACCAAATACACCTCCAACTTCCCCAAGTTCGCTTCAACTCATTATAGCTTTGACCAATTCTCCTCAAAGTCCATCAATTGTAATTCATGCTCCATGGCTAGTAGGAAGTAGTCCTCTAATACCTAGGCTTGCACATGATATGACTAAGTATGTTGAAATATATCTTCCTTAATATAGATATGATGGAATGAAGGGCATATTCAAGCATATAAAGACACCTTAATACATTTATAAATTATGCATAATGATGTTACCCATAGAATATTTCTATACACATTGGATGAGTTTGCATATGATTGATATATCAACTTACATTTAGGCTCTATCACTTCTTGGGCTCAACTAGAAGCAACATTTATCAACCATTTTAGATTATTTATTGACCCAGCTACGATATGCCATTAGTTTACCTCTACTCATAAATAACCTAATGACTCTGTGATATTATTCAATACTAGGTTCCATAAATTATACACTATGTTGGTGACATCATACACCTTGATAGAGGAAGCAACCATCTAGATGTACTTTAGAGCTTTGGATCCATTAACTTCCATGTTTTTTAGAAGAGTTCTTTAAATCACATCCTTACCATCGGCATATAGTGAGGCTATCATAATTGAACAATAATTAAACAATAATTAATGCCTTAAGGAATTAGTTTGCTTCAATTACCTTCACACAAACAACTTGGAGCCTACAATAAAATACTATAAATAAATCAAGCTCTTACATAACATCTTCCCATGCTAAACACATTACTAGGAATTATGTATCACAACCAGTACCAACCTTTTAATTTGGTACCCTTGAATCTTGAGATGCCTAATATGAGTAATCAATAGACCATCCCAATACATTTGGACAATCAAGGAACCATGAGCAACATTTTTAATCATACCCTTCCAACACAGTCAACCAAATGATTTGAATCCTAGAATAGAAACATAAAGAGGATGGTTAAAAAACTAAGCAATGATATGATTCAATTACAAAGGCAAGTTCCTCAAAACCCACCTACAAATAACATTCAAAATAGGAACTTCAACTTCCAAAGGGTTACTCACCCAAATAATGGAGCCACAAATCTTATTAACAACCAAAATCAGATCAATGATAGCCTAAGCACTTCCATAAATTTGGTTGATCTTGATATACCCAAGCAATGCAAGGTCCATTCCACTACTCAAAATGGTGAAACTGACTACCTAGAGTTTAAAACTACTTTGAATATTATCCAAAAAGAGATGGAAAATTCAAAGTTAGTACCCACCAATGAGTATTATAGGAATTAAGCTAATCAAAAGCAATGGATAACCTTAGTTTTAGAAACATATTATCTTTCAAGAATGGATGAAGAGGAATTTGAAGAGGATCCAAAATAAGAGGTGCAAACTCACCAATAATTTAAAAAAGATAACAATTATATTATTCAAAGTAAAGGGAAGGAATCACTGACTTCTTCCACACCTCCCAAAAAAACTTCTATCCCACCTCATAAGATCTACAAAATTCATATCTCATCTAAGGATCCCATAATTCATATGCAACCAAAAATCAATATACTATTACCATAGACAAAGAGGATCTTAGAACAAAATAAGTCTAGATATGAAACTATTGAAGCCATCAAGAAAACTGAGGCAAACATATTTTATTTGAGGTTGCTAAAGTGAATGATCAAAAAGATTTTTTGATTGAAAAAGAAGAGACTAAAAATATTATTGATGCTTATATGGTTGTATACAAAGAAAAAAATAGAATCTCCATCTTTTTTGTTGACTACTAGAATTGCAAGTAAAATTTTACATAGATACCTTGTGGATTTAGTTTTTTTTGGCAATGTGAAGTCATATGTTGTTAACAAGAAATTAATATTGATCCCTGGTCACTCAAATGAGAAGGTTGTTCAACTAGATAAAATAAAGATAAATATGGTTGGGGTGTTAAATAAAACTCATATATAGTTGGTTGATCAACCCAAGATACAACAGTGCATTGATATTAAAGTTGTGGATATTCTAAATGTATTTTAGGATGTTGCTCAACCATGATTGGTCTAGAATATTGAATGGCTATATGGCAATTGAATTTTTAAATAGAGAGCCAAGGCTGAAGGAACTCATCACTGAGCACAAGAATTATAATGATATTCTATACGATATACCAAAAGTGAGAGTGTACATCGTGGCAATGGAAAATTTAACTAAATATAATTACTCAATAATAGATATCCCATAAAATAAACAAAGAGCAATTGAAGACTAATTGTGGACCCTTAAGATGGGTGGATCAAAGTCTAGTATGGCAGTGGTGATGGGATTAAATTAAGCTAGTGGGGTGAGACAGGTAAGATAAAGACCTTTAAGATTATAAATTTTGTGTTACTATGGGATGAGGCCCATAAAAATCTATATGCCTATCAGTATAAATATTCGCTAAATTACCGTATCCGTGTTTGGGACCCTAGGAAGCTTGATCCTATTTGGAAATATATCTTCTAGTCCTACCATGTAAATTATTATTTTGGTGTGATTTTCTTGATTTGATTATGATTAGCTAGTTTTTTTTTAATTTCCTTAATGCATTCATACTACCTCAATTTAAATTATTGGGCTTTCAATTGGAATTTAATTACTACCTTCATCCCCTTAGTTTTGAGTATATTTCTAGTTTATACTATTCTATTGAAGTATCCAAACCAAAATCACAACTAAAAAAACTTTAGCAAAAAAAGTTGCAACAAAAAAATCACCACAAAAAAAATTGCTTAGAAAAAAAATTGCAACAAAAAATGTTGGAGCAAAAAAATTGTAGCAAAAAAAAATTGCTCAACAAAAAAGTTTGTAGCAAAAATAAATTGCAGCAAAAGAATTTTTTTTTTAGCAACATAGGATAATCAATATTTGGGCGACCAAACTGCTCACAACTCAATCAAATTTTATAGGCAGATTGCACACAATATAAATTTTCCAATAGTGTATAACACATGCAAAACAGAGCTATAAACCAAAAGTAATAAGCTTTGCAAGTTGACTGCAAGTTTTAAAAAAAATCAGGGGCAGCAAACAGGTATTTCACAAGTGAATGGAAAAGACTATTATTTTATGCATTATGTTACCTTGTAGTGTTACTTGAGTATGATCATTTTTGGAATGCTTTTATGATTGCTTGTGTCTTTTGCCCTCACTTGGGATGGTTTGTTCATATGCAATTGAATTTTGTTTATTCTAAGCTAGAAGTGTTGTAATGCAAATAAGGAATGAAAGAGTTTGCTTTGAATCTTAGTGGAATTAATGATTTATACAATCAAACAATGTGTGTCTATCCATTGTCTTAGAGCAAAAGCAGATTAAACCTGAGGTATTGTAAAGTAATGTTGAAGCTCCATATTTTAAACACGTTAAGAAAGTCTCGAGTCATAAAAATGTAATCTTTTGAGATTTATGATTAGGCCAAAATGAATTTACACACTATTATTTGCCTTCTTGATCCCCAACCCAAGGTACACTTATGTATTTGCAATATGTGTTCAAAAAGAAAAAAGAAAAAAGGAGAAGCATAAAATCAAGTGCTTTGGGTGATTCATATAATCTCTACCAAGGCTATAGACGTATGGCTAGTAGTAGAGAAATGTCTTAAGAGGGATTAAGGACATCTCCATTGGGGATATAGATGCTTGGCTAGTAATGGAGCAATATTAGTGTAAATTTAAATAAAGAGTGATCTAAAATAACCTAATTTTAAGCTTAATTGGTGAAGTTTTGATTGATTCAAGAATATGAATGAATGCACTTACACACACTTGGAGCTAAGGTAGAATGGAGCATTATTTTGAGCAATATTTATCTAACTCTGGCTATGGATGTAGACCGGTTTATTAATTTTCTCTAATCAAAGGTTTCACTGGTTTTAGGGAGGGTTCTTCATCCCAAAATTATTAGAGCATTTTCTAGTAAAGTCACCAATTGTTGTTGCATAACACAACTCATCCCAATTGGGGATCCCACTTGAAAATTTTGGATTTTTTTTGTATAAATTGTGTTTGCCTTATTATTGATTGCATTAATTTATTTGGTAGATTCAACATGTAAAACTACCTAGTCCATTGAATTACATTTAAAAATGAATTTTATAACAATGAACCAATGGCGGTGATATTTTTTTTTTCTTCTTGGCATAAAACCTTAGGAATGAGCAAACAATTTTGTAATTTATTGACCAATGAAAGCTCAATTTTTTGGGCATATTAATTTGATGAACTATAATGTTTCATTTTAGAGACTATGTGTGATTTTTTAAATGCTTTAATGAATTATTTTATACCAACAAAAATGACTAAGGTTAATGAATGAATTATTTATTGTTCTAATAAGTTATTTTGCAGGATAGTGGAGTTATTTAAATAAATTTATTGTCAAACATAATGTGAGAGTACTTAATTGTACCTACAAATGTAATGGCAAGATATGACCATAGTGGTAGAGAGATTAGGGTTTTTGGGGTTGTTTTTTTGAGGTTGTGTAGGTTGAGGTTGGCCATAGTGGTAGAAGATGGTAGTGTGTTCTAGTAGCGGTAGCAGGTCTCATCCTCATAGGAAGCAAGTTAGCTTCTAGTTTTGAAAGGGGTCTAATGTAAAACCAGATGGGAGGGTTCCACCCCTCCCCTCTATAGATGGAGTGACTAGTTCCAATCCTAAAAATTCAATCCCAGGTAAGGATCCAACAATTTTAAGTTTATCTAGTTTTATTAAAAAGAGAAGCATTGTTTCGGTGCTTAAACTCCACTCCTCGAAGGCTAAACTTGAAGTTCAAAGGCTTAAAAATTTTCTCTTCTCTATAAATTCTCTAACATTTTTCCTGTGCCATAAAACATCCAAGTGTGGGTAAGTAAGAATTGGAATCAGTATATCAAAGGCCAAATCGAGCTTTCTATAGTAGGTAGATGTTACTTCTTAGCTATCTTCAGTATGCTAGAGGAGAGAGAGGTAATATTCGACAAGAATCCATGGTTTTCAGGATTAGTTGGTTTGTACATGAACCACTAGTTCAAATAATTCAATCCTCTTGAAGATATTCTAGACAAAATTCCTATGTGGGTTAGAATCCCTTTCCTTCTGTGGTTCTGGTGGAATAAAAATATTCTAGTATGCATTGGCAACTAGATAGGTGATTTTGTTAAGATCTCATAAAGGACTAGATCTAGGTCAATGGTGGATTATGCAAGAATATGTATAAAGGTGAATTTGAGCCAAGGTTTACTAGAGGCAATAAGATTACAAATTAATGACTCTAAATAATATTCATTAAAACTTTAATATGAAAGTATTCTCTTCAATTACACAAAATGCCATGAATATGGCCATTTTACAAGACTTTACCCTCTAAATCCTCCACATAAAAAATCAATATAAACAAAATAATTATAATTTTGCACAAGCTAGAGATAGAATAAATAATCTAATAAGAAGAGATCAATACCAAGACCAAACAACTCTCCATAACTCTTTTGAGATTCTAAATCAAGAAAATATAATGGAAAGTTTGGTTAAGGAGAATACTTCATGACCTCTCCAATAAAGGCTCTGAACTTTAGAAAGAGAGAGCAACAATACACAAACATAGTAATTGAAGAAGGGAGACAAAATGTGATCTCAGATAAAAACCAAATAACTAAGCAAGAATTCCATTCTCCAGATGAGATATCAAAGTATAAAGGGGTAACAAAAGTATTTCAGGATTTTGAACATCAAAATAATTCACTAGACACATCGATCTCCAAGGAGAATAGCATTCCAAAGTTGAATAATATAGATTTTGTCACATCAAAAGGATAACTAAAAGATAATGCAGGTGCATCGAAGATGAAAGGTAGGGTCATTCTATGGGGCTCCTCCATTCAAATAGATCCACTTTAGTACCCTATCAGAATTGAAGATTCTTCATCCAAAAAGGAGAACAAAAATCTCAAAATAACATATTCAACCTTGAAAACAATAGAAAAAATATTTTTATTAAATCAGTGGCTGAAAGTAAAGGTACACCACTAGATTCAAACTCAGAGAATTTAAAACATGGAGACTCAGGGACAAAAGAGTGTTTAGCTTGTGATTTAGATGTGGGGACAGGCAAGAAGAAGGTAGGTAGAAAAAAAAGTAGAGTCCAAAAATGTAAAGGGTAAAGAGGATATCGAGAATGGAAGTCAAAAGTGCATAGACAGGATGCCTCTGGCCAAGGCTAAGTCTTCCTCCAAATGAGTATTTTTACATGGAACGTGGGGCGACTAGGAACCCCTCAAAAATAAAAATAAAAATCTTAAAAACAAGATCTTAGAGGTAAAACCGTGGATAGTATGCATTCAAGAGACCAAGTTAAGAGCATATAGAGCTGACATAATTGCAAGACTAGTGTGGAAATATTGTAAATTATTGAAGATTGATGCTTGTGGAAAGTCGGGGGGAATTTTCCTCTTATGGTAGAAAGAACATGTACAGGTAAAAGAGAGTAAAACAGACCTAAATTGGATAAAAATCAGGTTTAAGCTAGCAAACGATCCTAAATTTTATGTGCTTAGTAATGTGTATCGCCCTAATTCAGTGGTAGCCAAGTTACTATGTTGGAACTCCATGTGGAGTGAAATCAGACAGGATAACAATCAAAATGTTATCATTGTAGGAGACTTAAATACTGTATTGGATCTTGAAAATAAGAAAGGGGGAGTAGTATCACAAGATCACATTAGAAATTTAATAAAATATGGTATGGATGAGTTCAATTTGGTTGATTTGGACCCCAAAAAAGGTTGGTTTACTTGGACAAATAGAAGAATTAGGAGAGAGGCAACATCAGAGAGGTTGGATTGATTTTTAATCTCAGAGGAGTTATTTTCTTACAATAAGGTGATCAAAACAAGAACCTTAAGGGGAACTCACTTGGATCACTAGCTAGTGCTTCTTCAGGAAGATCAAGTCATAATTGTAAAGAATGTTTCCTTCAAGTTCAAACCCACTTGGATTGAAATCCCAGAATTTAAAAAAAAATCAAGAGTTGGTGGCAAGAAGGTGAACCGAAACATGGAACAACCATGTATAGATTTCACAAAAAATTGCTCTAGATAAAGTTGAAGCTAAAATAATGGGAAAAAGAGACACACAAAAGAAAGAAAAAGGAGAAATAAAATTTGAACAGAGAACTTGAGGAAATTCGTAAAACAATATTGGAAGAAGGGAACAAGGAAGAGTTGTCTTGCAGAGAACAAAAGTTATTAATAAAGTTGGAAAAAATTTAGGATTAGGAAGAAGAGCTATACCAACTTAAATCAAGGATGATCTGGTTATAGAATGGATATCAGAACACAAGTTTTTTCCACAAGTCCATACTCCAAAGAAGAAATCATAACTACGTAAAAAGTATTTAGAGGGAGGATGGAAATATAGTGATAGAATTGGAAGACATCAAATCAAAGACTATTAATTTTTTTTAAATATTTTATAGTAAGAACCAGTTGATAGGACTCTAGCTTAGGAGGAAGCCCTAAAATACCTAGATAAAGTGGTTAACAAAGATAAAACAGAGTTAACAAAGGAGATATCAATGGAATATTTGTGGACCGCATTAAAAGGTATGAAAAAGCACAAGGCCCTTGGTCTAGATGGGTTCCAAGTTAATTTTTACACAAGTTGTTGGGAAATTTTAAAAAGAGATTTATTAGAAGTGGTAGAAGAAGCAAGAAAATCAAGCAAGATCATCAAGGCCATTAACTTCACTTTTTTGACATTTATTCCAAAATATAAAGATGCAACTTGCTTCTCTAGATACAGATCGATGTCTCTTTGTAATACAAGATATAAAATTATAGCAAAGATAATGTTAAATAGATTGAAATGCATTCTACCAAATTTGATTTTATAGGAACAGGGAGCCTTTGTTGTAGGTAAACAAATTTTTGACAGTATAATTTTATCTCAGGAAGCATTGCATTCAATTAAACATGGAAACAAAAAAGTCAATGGTATTAAAACTGGATATGGCCAATGCTTATGACCAAGTTAACTGGATATTTATTCTCAAAATTTTGAAAAAATATGGGTTCAGTGAGAATTGGATCAAGTGGATCCGTTCATGTATAATTAGTCCCCAATTTTCTATCCTTATAAACGAAGTCCTACAAGTTTTTTTAGATCTACTAGAGGTTTTAGACAAGTATGCCCACTATCTCCATACTTATTTGCATTGGTGGCTAACTATCTTAGAAAATTTATTAAATCCAAAGAAGAGGAAGGGTTTTTTAAAGGGGTAAAAATATCCTCAAAGGTCAGATCTATCAATCATACTCTCTATGTTGATGATACTCTTATGATGGGAAAGGCTTTCATTTCTAATTCCAAATATTGTAAGGAGATCCTTAATGTGTTTCTAATGGACTCAAGAGGCAAGATGAACTATTAAAAATATCTTATCTTTATTTATAACAACAACATCAGGATCCAAAATAAAATTTGAAGAGTACTAGATTTCCAATTGGGAAACACCAAAGGAAGTTTCAAGTACCTAAGAGTCCCAATATCCTCCAATGTCACAAAATATGTAGACTAGGATTTCTTTCTAAAGAAGATAAGTAACAAAACATATTCTTGGACTTCTTTAATCCTAAACCTGGTTGGGAGAAACACATTTCTCAAAGTAGTTCTATCCTCTTTATCTATATTTTGGTCTTCTTTGATGGCTACCCCAAAATCGGTGATGCAAGAAGAAGAAAAAAAATGAAAAATTTTCTCTAGAAAGAAAGATGGATCAAATAAATTACCTTTGGTAAAGTGGTCCATAGTATGTTATCCTAAAAATGAATGTGGAATAGGTATTGAAAATTCATACCTTATGGCCAAAGCCCTAGCAATAAAATTGGTGGGGCAGATGCTTCACAATGCAAATAACCTCTAGGTTCAAGTCCTATTGAGCAAGTATGGTGTCAGGTGTCCTCCAAAAAACTAGTTGTTCAAAGTGAATTCCTATGGAAAAGGAATAAAAAATTGGGGATACATTCTAGAAGGTTTGGAACTATTTAAAGAAAATTGTTCTTGGGTGATCAGGGAGGGAGAGATATATGCTTTATCTAATTCTTTTTTGAAAAATTCCCAATAGTGTAGCATAGAGATCTGGCTAAAATTATTAAAGGATTAAGTAATAGAGGATACAACAAATTTAAATACCTCAAAAGGGTTGCACTGCTTGACACGGATCCTTAGATTTGGAAAACAACTGAACAACTAAGTATTCCCACCTGCCTCCATCATATTTACATGGAATTATTAATGTTATTAAAATATAGATCGATGTTTTTAAGGAAAGGCAAATATCTTAAATGGGTTGAAAATGATAGGTTGGTGGTATATACTTTTAAGAGAGGGTACTCTGCCTTGTTAGCTCACTAGATGAGATTATAGTTAGTAGGCTTTAAAAAGTCTTCAAGGTTGGTTTGGAGTTCTATTGCCACTCCAAAATCTAAGTTCTTTGCTTGGTTGTTGATCAGACAGGTGATTCTAGTTGGAAAAAATTAAAAAAAAAAAAAGGATACATTGGGCCAACAATCTGCTACTTTTGTAGAAAAAAAAATAAAACATGTAGTCGTGTGTTTATTCACTATCCATTCATAAAATGTTTGTGGTCTAACTGTGCAAACATGTGCGACAAAGACATCAATGTTTCTTTGATCAAACAGTCAATAGAAGGTTTCGTTGTTGCATCGAATAGTGTGGTGAGCAATGATAAATCTAATGTGGTCATCCAAAGTGTATGGCTATTACTTTTGATAAATACATTTTGGAACATTTGGCTCTATAGGAACAGGGTCTGCTTTAGTAATGAAATAGTCACAACTAAAGGAACTAGGAAGAAAATTGTGAGAGTTGTGGGTGAACAATTCAGATCCCAAAAAATAAGTATGGTAGCTTTCAATGATTCTTGAACCAATCCAATCTCAGAATTCTAAATATGTTAGATCTAGACAAGGATAAGTTGACTATAAAAATCACAAAACCAATTGAATTTGACAAAGCTTCCAAAGAAAATCTGGGATAGGTGGGTTCAGGAAGCATAATTATTTGGTTATACCCAACAAAAAATCTTATTCAAAGAAGGAATAGGTTGCAATGTAAATAATATTGTAGAATTCAGAGGCTTAGTACAGGGACTGAGAATTGTTATTCAATTTGAGTTGAAGGATGTGGTTATAGGGGGTGATATCTTGTTGGTTGTCAACATCATGAAACAGTTATGATCTCCATGGGATGAGTTAATAAATGAATCTTATGAAGAGGTGAAAGAGCTATTGGAAACTTTCTAGAGATGGAAAATTATCCATATTCCAAGAAGTCTGACTTTTGAAGCAAAAAAATAGGCTAATGAAGGAGTGATAGTAAACAATGAGCAATTCATAATGACCTAGGTTTCAGAATGAATGCTTTGTAGCAGTTGTTTTTCATGTAGGAAGTGAGGCTTAGTTTTCTCCCTTGATTGCTTTGTACTTATATTCTTTCATCAATAGAAATCTTGATTTTTTGTTTAAATAGCAATCATGAATATTAGAAGCACTTAGATTATTAACCAAAATTGCATTCATCTTAATTGAAAGATTACAAAGCTTAAATAGGATAATTACTAACAATAACCTAGAAAGCTTAGGAAGAATAATAGGAAAGAAGGAAAATAGGGAGGAAAGAAGAAATGAAGTTAGAAGTCAAACTCCCTGCCGTCCAATCCTACTAACTCACTTGTCGTCCAAGGAGGTAAAAGGGTAAGATCCAAAGCTTATAGTGGTAAAATTTTTTTTTACCTTTTTACCCTTTTAACTTCCAACATTCTCCCCCTTAAAGTTGAGAGGCCTGACTATATAGTCTCTCAGCTTTATATATTGAGCTTTAGCTATGCCTTTGGTGAAGATATTTGCAATGTTATCCAAAGTGCTACAATATTTAAGCTCAACTATCTATTGCTCCACCATATCTCAAATTAAGTGATACTTCATATCGAAATGCTTTGATATGCTATGGTGGATTGGATTGTATGCCAACTGAATGGCACTTATGTTATCACAATAAAATCGAGTTGGGCCACTTTAACTTTCACCAATCTCTTCAAGGATTTTTCTCAACCATAAGGCTTGAGTACTAGCATGTGTGATGGCTATATACTCAGCCTCAGTAGATGACAATGCTACAATAGTTTGTTTCTTAGAACTCCAAGTTATTAGTCCTAACCCTAGACTAAAACAGTTCCCTGATGTAGATTTCCTATGATCTACATTTTTGCCCCAATCACTATCACTGAAGTCAACTAATTTCATAGAATTACACTTGTGGTAATGGATTCCAAAATCCAATGTACCTTTTACATATCTTAAGATTATTTTAGTTTCTTGTAGATGCAGCTCAAATGGACTTGCCATAAACCTTGAAACTAGAGAAACATCATATTGAATATCGAGCCTTGTGTTGGTAAGAAACATCAGAATCCCAACCATGCTCCTGTAAGTGGGCATGTCAACCTTTGGTGTTCCATCGTCCTTGCTCAATTGAATTCCATGTCTAGTTGGAGTTGCAACTGATTTGCACTGCTCCATGAAAAATTTCTTGATAATGTCTCGAGCATACTTATGTTGACATAAGAATATCCCCTTATTTGATTGATGCACTTCCATGCCTATGAAGTATCACATTAAACCGAGATCTTTCATCTCAAAATATTTCATCATGGAGTTTTTGAACTCCATATTCATTTTATTGTTACTACCCATAAATATTAGATCATCCACATACAAACAAACTATGAGAATGTCTACTCCATGCTTTAGGTAGTACAAAGTTGGTTCACTTTTGCTTCTCGTGAATCCATACTTGCTAAAATAGTCATCAATGCATGAGTACCAAGCTCTTGGTGCTTGCTTGAGGCCATAGAGTGTTTTTTTCAATTTATAAATAAGGTTCTCCTTTCCTTGTTCTTGAAAGCCTTGAGGTTGTTTAACATAAACCTCCTCAGTCAGGTATCCATTAAGAAAAGCACTTTTCACATCCATGTGTTGAATGTTCCATCCTTTATGGGCAGCTAAGGAAAGAACTGATCTGATTGTCTCTTGTCGTGCAATAGGGGCAAAGGTTTCCTCATAGTCAATGCCAAATTTTTGAGTAAAACCTTTTGCTACTAGTCTCACCTTGTGCCTCTCAATGCTTCCATCAACATTGTATTTGGTCTTGTAGACCCATTTACATCCAACACATTTTTTTCCTTTTGGAAGCTTTACTAGCTCCCATGTATCATTATTTTTTATAGAGGTTATTTCCTCTTTCATGGCTTCTTGCCATACATTTTGAGTACAAGCCTTCTCGTAGCTAGATGGTTCTAGTTGTGCACTAGTTAGTAAAGCATAATTAACTACATCTCCCTTAGGATCTTGGAGTCATCATCCCCATACATATGCAGATTTTCAAGTTTCTGTAAAACTAAATTAATTTCACTAACTTGGCTTCTAGTGTATCTTTTTTGGTAATTTTGATCCAACATTTAAAAATATGGATGATGTTGTAATGTTCTTTTACCTCTTGATGGAGAGTCAATGTCCATCGGTGAAGAACTTATAGATCTCTGTGGAGAAGGACTTGGAGTGACGTCAGATGTACTTGAAGTACTCTTGCTTGGACTTGGAGGGGGTGTGCCTTTGTTTTTATTGGGAGACACCTACTGTACCTACTGTACCTGTGAAGAATTTACATCTTGGGATCCATCATCAACAAAAATTCTTTGATGACCCTATTCTCCTCCTTCATAAAAAAATACATCCCTTGAGATAATAATCTTATGAGATTTGGATATAACAATCACGAATATTAGAAGCACTTAGATTATTAACCAGAATTGCATTCATTAGATGTGAAGGCTTTATCATCGCCTCCATAGTTGATTGAAGGAGATTCTTTTAACCTCTCTTCATGAGACATTAATGACCCTATTAATGAATCAAATGTTAAAGTGGAAAGATATTTTTACTCTTCTATGATTATGGCTATGTGATTCCATATTTGAATAAGTGTTCATAACACTTTATTTAAAATTGTTTCAGGCTTAATTTCTTCGCCAAGAGTAACCATTTTATCAACTACTGCCTTGACTCTGACACAGTAGTCACCAAATTTTTTGTCTTCTTTCATTTTGATATTTTCAAAATCTCGTTTCAGTGTTTGAAGCCTTACTTGCTTCACTTGATCACTTCCCTGGAATCCGTCTTTCAAAGCTTTCCACGCATCTTGTGCAGTTATACAAGTGGCTATTCTAGGGAATATACTTTTCTCCAATGCTACTTGGAGATGATAAAGAGCAAAAGAGTTGTTCTTTTGTGCTTCTTTCTTTGTTTTCTTATCTGTGTAACTTACTATTGTCTAGTCTGCGGGTTCGGTGTAACCCTCTTCAATTATGTTCCACAATCCTTTTCCTATCAGCAATGTCTTCATTTTGATAGACCAATACTCGTAGTCATACCCGTTGAACTCTGGAATTGGTAGATTGTTATGTGAGGCCATAATTACTAAAACACTCTTTTTATTTCTTGATTACAATAAAGCACTCTACTTTTTCAAAGAAGGAAAAAGGAAGAAGGAAGAAAGAAGAAGAAAGAAGAGATTACAAATTTAAGTCAAATCTGACTTGATTCACTCTATCATTGATGGCTTGTTCCTCTTGTTGTGTTGTTGCTATTTCTTGAGTCATGAAAGTGTCTGCTACTTCTTCTTCGTCCTCACTGATCAATATTATCTCTGGTGATTTTGGTTCTAGGATTTCCACTAAATTACTATAATGATTATATTCATATTCTTGAGGTGCAATTTCTATGGATTCAGATTGCTCAAATCTACTCCCAAACGAATTGTCTTCAGAGTCTACCTCGTACCCTGAATATGGATGTCTTTGATGTGAGATTACTGCATTTTGCAACTGACTAAACACAGTATGAAGCCCATAAGTTCTCACTTTTTCATCAAAGTTTTCAGCATTCTCTCTTACTAAAAGTGCACAAAGTGCATGATAACATCCTGTGGAGAGAATCATAAATTTTCCCCTTAAATATGTCTCCTTTACAAAATTCTAGTCCTCAAATTTTTGCCTCTCTCAAAATTTTAGAAAGAAATATCTAAAGCCCTTTAGGTCTTTTACACAATCTTCTATCACCTTTTAAGCCTCTTAGTCACAATTTTGCAATTTTGATTATGCTTACATAAATTGCCTCTTAGGCAATGTCCTTTTTTTTTAATATATTATAAAAAAATATCGATATTTGTATTTAATAAAAAAATATAATTGCTTTAAAAAATAAAATTAAAAAAAACAATTATTATTTAATTTTTTATTAAATATAAAGATATATATATTTGTTAATATAATATAATAATAAAATTTATAAAAAAAAAGGAACAAATTAATAAAAAAAATTTAGACTCCGCAGGAGTTCAACCCGCGACTCCTATCTGCCAAGCGAAGCCTCCTAGCCAACTTGGCTACAGCTGCAGATGGAACCTAAGCAGCATACACTGCTATTTCAAGATAATCGGGTAGATTTCATACAAAAAAAAAAAAAAAATTAACTTGCAAAACTGTCGAGTTTTGAACCCATGACCTCCTAGAGGGCGTGTGGCTTAAGGTTGGTTCCTCGAGCCAGTCGAGTTGCGTGGCCCGATGGGGAGGCAAGGGAGGCTTGCCTTATTTATCTCGTCGTGGTCGCGCACAATGAAAAAAAATATTCGGGGACTTTAGTCCCACATGCACTGTGCAAAACAGCACGAGGCTTTTAAAAGCCTCAACACGCCCCTACTCAGTTGATTGCCTTCGGGAAATCAGTGACCGCCCTTTTTCCTCCTACTCGAGCCTATCACTGCGCACCACGTCATCATTGCCCTTTGTCTACCACATCACCTGCCACATAGCCTATCTGCCACCTCACCTATTTTTTTTGGTCCACTTGTTCGCCTTTGTCCACTTGCCACATGTCACCTTCTGGTTAGCTCCTTGATTCACGTGCTCTCTGTAGGCCTTTCTTGACCTCATCTCGATTTGCGTGCCTTCTATGGGCCCTCTTCGACCTCACCTCGATTCGCATGCTATGGGCCTCTCGACTTGGATCTATGGACTCCTCGACCTCCTCGAGATCCATGCCTCGCCTGCAGGCTTCCTAGACCACCTCGAGATCCGTGTTCATCTGTCGATCTCCTCGGGCTCTACGCATCGCCATCCTCTCAACCTCAGCTCTAGCTATGATACCAGATATAGCAATCACAAATATTAGAAGCACTTAGATTATTAACCAGAATTGTATTCATCTTAATTGAAATATTACAAAGCTTAAATAGGAGAATTACTAACAATAACCTAGAAAGCTTAGGAAGAATAATAGGGAAGAAGGAAAATAGGGAGGAAAGGAAAAATGAAGTTAGGAGTCAAACTACCTACCGTTCATGCCGTCGAATCCTGCTGACTCCCTTGTCGTCCAAGGAGGTAAAAGGGTAAGGTCTAAAGCTTACAGTGGTAAAACAAAAATTTTACCTTTTTTACCCTTTTAACTTCCAACAGTTTTAAAAAAAAAAAGATATGGCCATAGTTGTATAAATAAGAGCTCTTGGGATTGCTCTAGAGGGTCAAAAATCTAACACTTAGCATGTTTTAGGATTTTTTTCTAGGCTCTTTGTAGTTCATTGGTTTTTGAACCAAGCATTGTACTGAGTTGAGTTCTATGTTTATAATCTACCTGAATGGTAAATTTGTGAAAGTGCTTCAATATTATCTTATGCAATTCAAGGCTTTAGATTTTGTCGTGTCTAATTTGTACATGTTGATAGTATTTGTATTCAGTTGCTTCATAGTATTATCTCCCTAGAAGATTGCACCATCTATATTTTAATTAATGATAATCCAACATTATTTAGAGTTAATTGTAGTTTATTTTATTTTCCAAGCAATGGAGTTTAAAGTGTAGTTTTCTATGCTTACTTCCATATCCCTTAAAAGTTAGTTGCTATGGTTGGAATCAATTTAAAAATATTTTATTTTGAAAATCAATTTTAATCCAACTTTGTTTAGATGTAATTGCAGTTTATTTTGTTTTCCAAGCATTGCAATTTAAATTGTAGTTTTCTATGCTTATTTACATGTAACTTTAATGTTGATTTCTATGGTTAGAATAAATCTAAAAAGCTTTCATTTTAAATATTAGTTTTGATCCAACTTTGTTTAGATTTAATTACAATTATTGCTTTATAACAAAGTAATACCCTAGGCAGTCAATTAATGTTGAGCTACAGTTATTGATAGGAAAGCTAGAGAATTAACTAGAGAATAAAAAATATTAATCCCTTGGTGGAATAACATACAATAACCTTTGAGTTCATCCCAATCATCCAAGACCTAGCTTACCTGAACCTTAGGGGAATCAAACTTTTCTTTCAAGAGGGAACGAAACTATTATGTTCCACATGTTGAGTAGTGTTTGGTGACTATGTCATTTGCTTTGTAATGACCCTCCTCACACAGATAATTGTAGATGAGAAAATTGGTAATAACTTTACCTTTTCTTATGAATTATGGTATTGTTTATTGCTACTGTGTATGCAGGATGAGGTTCAAAATCAACGAGAAAAGAGAAGTTAGTCGACAAAAAATGTAATATGGGAAGTGATGATTCAACTCGCGAGTACATGGATGCTTGCATGCTTGCATATCATGTAGATTTTAAGTTTGTTTGAGTGTTGCATTTGGTTGAGTGGTGATGATGATGGGAGCCATTGATTTTTTATTTATTTGCAAATAGCATTAACTAAAAGAAAAAATATTAAAAAGGATATGTAAACAAATGTATGAACGTATGGTTTAAGAGGTCCGAGAGCAAAAGTATTCTGGTGGACATAAATTGTTTAAAAGGAATAGGTAAATATTATATTTGAAATGTTGCAACATAAGTAAATTGAGCTATGAAGAATGATAGCAAATATTTAAATTAAAAAGGTTTGTTTTTCTCATTATGGGATGGTGATTGTGGAGGATTAGCGGCCCACCCAACTATAAGGGCGTGAAGTGTTGGTTGTAGTAATTATGATGTGAAACTCTTTCTCTCAACCACAAATTGAGAATGGGGGAAAGGGAGTTAAAAATTAAAGAAAATTAATTAGTTTGGTAGTGGAGGAGGAGACAACGAATGGTGATGATGTGGAAGAGCAGAATAATGGAAAAATGCACTTGGAAAATATGGGAAGCACTAGGAAATCTTCTAAGAAAAAAATAGAAGGAGATTCATGAAGCACTCGAGGTAGTTTTGTTCCAAAATAAATTCTCTTGTTTCATTGTGTTCATTAAAAATAAGTTATGGAATTTTGTTGAACATGGATATTTTGTATTTTTGCATGATTGTACAAGGCAAAAGCTTGACTGGTAGTGCGCCTATAAATTTTTTGTTTCTCTTGTGTGAAAAGAAACTAAAAACAATAATATAGAGTGGTTCCTTATGATTGCTCCATGTTGCTCATAATTGGATACAAGTTTGTTTGAATTATGAGTGTTGCCATTATTCGGTAGGGAGATGGTATTTAAGAGAAATTGCATACATTATAATTGTAGTATAGAGTGTGACTTCAAGTGAACATCTATGCATTGTGTACTGCATGAAAATTAGAAATGCATTCATATGGGATCCGAAATCTGATCCCATTAAAATTAAGCCTCAAAAGATATAATCCAAGAGTGAAGCTTCAACGGTAGCGTGGAACTTCTAGCCAAGGCGGTGGCAGCCGAAAGTAGGTTTCAATAGTCACTGAAATGCTTGGATAAAATTTTGCATTTGGTTGAGTGGCGATGATGATGGGAGCCACTAGTTATTTTATTTATTTTCAAATAACTTTAACTAAAAGAAAAAATATATATACTAATAAGGATATGCAAACAAATGTATGAACGCATGGTTTAAGAGGCCCGAGAGCAAAAGCATTATTGTGGACATAAATTGTTTAAAATGAATAGGTAAATGTTATATTTGAAATATTACAATATAAGTAAATTAAGCTATGAAGAATGATAGCAAATATTTAAATTAAAAAGGTTTGTTTTTCTCATCATGGGATGGTGATCATGGAGGATTAGTAGCCCACCCAAATGTAAGGGCATGAAGTTCTTGTTCCATTAATTATGATGTGAAACTCTCTCTCTCAACCGTGAACCAAGAATGGGGAAAGGGAGTTAAAAATTAAAAAAATTATTAGTTTGGTGGTGGAGGAGGAGACGACAGAGGGAGATGACGTGGAAGAGCATAACAGTGGAAAAACGAACTTGGAAAATATGGCAAGCGCCAGGAAAGCTTCTCAGAAAAAAATAGAAGGAGCTTCACGAAAGACTCCATTTAGTTTTGTTCCAAAATAAATTCTCTTGTTTGATCATGTTCATTGAAAATAAGTTAGGGAATTTTGTTGAACATGGATGTTTTGTATTTCTGTGTGATTGAACAAGGCAGAAGCTTGACTAATAGTGCACCTGTAAATTTATTATTTCTCTTATGTGAAAAGAAATGGAAAACAATAATAGAGTGTTTCCTTGTGATTGCTCCATGTTGCTTATAATTGGATACGAGTTTGTTTGAATTACGGGTGTTGCCATTATCCAGTAGAGAGATGGTATTTAAGAGAAATTGTATGCATTAGAACTATAGTATGTAGTGTGACTTCAGATGAACATCTATGCATTATGTGTTGCATGAAAATTAGAAATGCATTCATGTGGTAGAGCTAGAATCTAATCCCATTAAACTTAAGCCTCAAAATATCTCAACCAAGAGTGAAGCTTCAACGGTAGCATGGAAAAACCAACCAGGGTGCTAGCAGTCGAAGGGAGATTTCAGTAGTCACTGAAATGCTTGGATAAAATGTGATAGTATAAAGCTATCTACAGAGTTCATCAGCGAAATATTTTGTGAATTTCATAAACATCTTGGGCATGCTTGTTGAGTGGATTTGTGTTAGAATAACTCCCAGTTTGAAGTTGAGATATTTACCTTGTAAATTATGAAATCTTGAGAGCTAAAATTTCACCTGTGTATGATGTTCATCTATCTGTAGCAGATGGTCTCTAATAGGTTATCAATTCAAAAAATTTGTATTGTGTTTCACCTTACTTGTGATATGTGATAACAATGGTTGATTTCTATAGTACGTTCTGTATTTTAAATGTAAAGTTTATTATGTGAATTTTGTGGTGTCTATTCAAGGAAATTATTATTGGTGTTAATTCAATGGTTCATCTCCCAAGCATATTGATGTAAGCAAAATTATTCCTTTTGTTTGTGTATTTGACTAAGCATTTATTACTAAGAAAAGAGCGTAAACCATACTTTGAATGATTATGTTATTTATTTTGTAAAAACATCCATAATTTGGAAAATCATACTCTCCTTGTTATATTAAGAGATTGAACACCGTGTTAGAGGCGCGAGTGAAGCAACGTATACAATGCCATATCTTATAGACTTCTAAGTATACTATAAACCAAGGGATTTAATTAGAAGTGGTGTTAGCATTATTCCAACATGTATGCATGTGTATTAAGATATTGCAAAATTACCCTCAAAAGAATGACAATATTTCATGTGTGAAGACAAATTAATGTGGGTTTACTATTTGGTTAAAGTGCTTAGTTTATCTTCTATTGCGTCTTTAGCCATGTTGGGCTAGCGCACTTCTTCCTGTGGAATGTTATGAAACCTAAGTGTATTTTATATTCGGTTAGAGTATGACGTATGATATGATAATAATATACCTTAACATTGATAAATCAAGTATTTGCAAAATTTTATTTAAATATTTGAATGGATAATTTATCGATTTCCAAGTTAGGGATGAAAGAGAAAGTATTATGTTTTATTTCAAAAAATCGTAACAAAGTCCTTGCTTTTGATCATTGAAAATAATGCCTGATCTACATACCTAAAGTTGGAAATAGATGAGTTAGGATTATAAATTGAAAATGAGTTTTATTATATGTTTATGCTTATGTTTATTCTTTTAAAAGCAAGATTGCTAATTTTCTCTAAGCCTTAGAGATATTTGTAGGTTACCTTGTGAAAACAATGTCTCAATGATAACCTAAACTTGTAAGGTTGAATAGGAAGCCTTAGTGAAGGTTTAAAGGATCATGAGTGAAAAATAATTAATTTCGGGTGTGAGGCCCTAAACAAAACCTAAAATGGAGCATTGAGATAAATACTTGAAAATCACCCAAAGACTGTTGGGGTGTGGGTAGACACACAACAGTACCTAGAGCAACTTCAAACTGATAAGTATGGTCGATTTGAAATGACTAGATCAGAATTGATAACGAGGGACGGTATGGGACGCCTTCTCTAGGTTACATCTAGGATAGTGTTGTGATAGATCTCGTGTATATTTTTCCAAGCCAAGTAGACCTCGTTGTATGGTATGGGACATACTGACAAGGGTCATAAAGAGCATGAGGGATTAAGTCCAAGGCCAGTGTATTGGCATGGCTCTAACTGACCCTGTGTAGAGGACAATCAATTAAACACTGGGTATAAGTATGCTATTCTCATTTCATTTAGTATAGGAATGGGTACGATGATAAGTCGAAGGTTCATAATGATAAGGAATATGGAAGCACACATCCCCCCTATAGGTGTATGGGCCTTAGAGGATAACCCCTACCATGGATTTACCTTCATGCTAGAAAACAAGGACATTAAATGAGACAAGTCAATTCCACCGATGGCACCCTTACAGGATACGGTCGATCTCGTCCACTTGGATGACTGTCTACAACAGTCTTGAATCCAAAAGTGGTGTAGTATGCTTGTGCTAAAATGAATTTATGACAAATGATTGTTGGGTAAAATTATGTTTGCTATGAAAATGAAAGCAAAATTATATGTTATATGATGATTAAAAATTTAAAAAAAATAATGATATTTTTGATGTTAGAGTGGCACAACCAGGTGAGTAGACTTGGGTTGTTACAAGCTTGCTCAACAATACTCTAAGAATATGAAATAGAAAATCTAACCAGAGTTGAAATGATAAAGAATGATCTTGTTTTAAATAAAAAAGTGTCAAATACTACTGCTACATCATCTCAATATCAATCTCAATGGGGAAAAAAGTATTGTCACATTTGTAACAAGGATGGTCATAACACAAGTTATTGTAAATGCAATTCTTTAAATTAATGAAATCAAATGAATAGACCTTTCCAAATATATTAATAAGGACAATATTAGTCTTGATATCCATTAGCACAACAATGATATCAAAAATGGAAAAATAAAAGGAAAAAATGGTCCAAGAAGTACAAGAAACATAAAATATTATTGAAGGAAAAATTAAAATGATTCGTAGATCCCTCATGGGAAGAATCATAGACTTATTCATTCCCATAGAAAATGAAGATGCGAATCAAATGGAAAAACAATGTGATAAAGATAAGAATACAAAACATTTAGAAATTTTCATTAGTAATGGCACTGATAGTAATGATAACAAAACAAGAGTTGTTAAAGAAACAAGGAAAAATAATAAAAAACATGAATCAAAATAGAAACGATGAATGCCCCAAAAGTGAAAAAATTGTGAAAAGAACAAACCAAAGCCTTGTCAAAAAATGAAAATTGGTGTACATTATGGATGGATAAATAAATCAAATTGTAACCAAATTATGAAAATGTTAAAAAAAATAATAAGAAGAAAGTAAGTCTGACAAGCATAGATCCAAGATATGCAATAGAAGAAAATGCAGGTGACAAGTTAATGGGACAGATATAGTACCAAATCCAGAAAACCAAAACAAAAATTAGAGACTAACATAAGATTGAATATACATGAAGGTAAAAGGCCTTCACACCAAATAATGTACTAAGGGGGTGTTGGAGGTATTACGTTATTTAGTACCTTGTAAATATTTAGAATAGGGTGTGTTTAAAATTTCATTCTAGAGTGTGTGTCATGTAAACAAGTGTGGAGTTATGTGTATGAGGTGTCATGTTAGTAAGTGTGAATTATGTTTAGAAGTGAGGATTTATGAACAATCATGAGATATTTTATCTCTATGTAATTATGTATAATTTATTATGTAAGAGGAAAATATAAAGAGTTGATTCTCCCATGAGTTTGAGGAGAGCAAAGGACAAGAATAATATAAATATGAAGAATATCATGTATGTAAATATCGAAGACAAATCCATGCAATAGATTATTGAAGAATCAATGCATTTAGTAGTATTTTTCAATAAAACATTTAGTGATTTTATGTTCAATATTGTGGATTGATGCATATTTCTATTATATAATATTTGTTCTTGGAGATTTTCTTAAATATGTGAAAATAAGAATAATTTTCTAACAAAAGTGCTCCAAGATACGGTCTATACTCCCATTGTCCTTTCTACATAGAACACATTATGAGGTGCCCTAAAAACCCATTTTCATTAGGTTATCCTAGGATAAAATTTGCCTATGACCTACTAACCATATAAACGTTTTAACTTTTGGAATGCTTGGGAAATCCTAAATATCTTTGCATATGCTTGTGGTATTCCTGCTTTTATTGGTTTTGATTGCTTCAAGTCAGGCAATAATTTTCCTAAGCATTTCAACTATGTTTGGAGTTCAGGGTCCTCATGGTTGTCCTCTTTCCCACTGTGTCATCATTCCTTGGACATGTCTCAATCTTCATAGATCTTCTTGTTGTGCCATCATTCCTTTGATACATATCAATCTTCATAGATTTTCTTCCTCTTGTTGTGCCATCACACATATCAATCTTCATATATCTTCTTGCTCTGATACCAAAAATATATAGTAAAAATTTATTGCTCACCTTTCTAATCGTATGCTTGTACAATTTCAACTATATTTGGAGTTCAGGATCTTCATGGTTATCCTCTTTCCCACTGTATAATCATTCCTTCGACATGTATCAATATTCATAGATCTTCTTATTGTGTCATCATTCCTTCAACACATATCAATCTTCATAGATTTTCTTGCTCTTGTTGTGCCATCATTCCTTTGATGCATATCAATATTCATAGATATTATTGTTATGCCATCATTCCTTCGACATATACCAATATTCATAGATTTTCTTGATCTTGTTGTGCTATCATTCCTTCAACACATCAATCTTCATATATCTTCTTATCATCTTCTTACTCTGATACAAAAAAAATGTAGTAAAAGTTTATTGCTCACCTTTCTAATCGTATGCTTGTACAATTTCCCTTTCAATCATACAACTATATGATTAAAAAACACCACACTTCCTTTCCAACCGTACAATTATTTCCAACCATACAATTACTGTCAATCGTACAATCACTTTAACGTAGAGTCTATACAACCAATCACAACTACATAATTATTTTTTTCAATCTTGCATACAATTATTTATTTTAATCTTGCAACCATACAATTGTACGATTTAATATTGCAATGCTCAACCCTTCGTGCAACTTCTTTTCTCTTGTAGAATAATTATACGATTGTACAATCACTTCCATATAGTTGTTTGATTTAATATTACAATGCTCAACCATTTGTACAACTTCTATGACTTGTAAGATTTTATGTTGTAGAACGATTGTATAATTGTACAATCACTTCCATATAGTTGTACGATTTAATATTGCAATGCTCAACCCTTTGTACAACTTCCACCAATTGTAATATTTTCTCTTGTAGAATGATTGTACGATTGTACAATTACTTCCTTCTATTACACAATTATATTTTATTGGACAACCTTTAATTGTATTTTAATAACTAATTTGATGATTATTAAAATTATTATTTTTTTCAATGGTTTTTTCTTTGTGAAATCTCCAACCCTTGAATTGTACGATCTCTCCATCGTATGACCACTTACACTCCACGATAATCCAACCTTCAACCAACAACAACCAAATCCTCATACAAGTAGTTTATTTTATTATTATTATTTTATGATCTTTCGTCCATTCTCCTCATAGCCGAAATTTTACAAAACATGTTCTAAGGCTTCAATCTTCTTTACCACTTACACTGCACGACAATCTAACCTTTAACCAACAACAACCAAATCCTCATACAAGTAGTTTTATTTTTTATTATTATTTTATAATCTTTCATCCATTCTCCTCATAGCAGGAATTCTACAAAACATATTCTAAACCTTCAATATTTTTTACTTTCCTAGAGTTGGTGTTGTCCCAACAATGCCTTCAACCTTTCTCAACTACAAAGGTTTGTTTTTTTATCCAAACTCTAATGCTTCAGGAGATTTTCCGAGCACACAAAAATACAACAATATGCACAATCTACCAAATATATATTCCACATAAATCAAAGCTCAAGAATATATTAATAAAATATTTTTTTTATTATATATTCAAGGGTACAAAGCTGAGTTTCTCAAGACATATTTTCTTTCTAAACAAATAAAATATTTAAAACCATATGTACAAAACAACAAACTAAATGCACATAACCAATGATTTAAAAACCATGGTTTCAAACACCCTTACTTAAATGCTCCAAGCGGTCGAAATAAAATAACAAACCACATGCACAAATCATAAACCACGTGCATGAAACATAAACCACATACACGAAACCAATGGTTTGAAAAGCATGTTCTTCAAACCATGGTTTCAAACACTCTTACTTAGATGCTCCTGCATCAGAAGAAGCAGTCCAAATAAGCATGGTGTAGTTTGTTAAAGAGTTTTATACTTCGGTTGTCTTCTAGACATTCTCCTGCCGATAAATTTCAGAACTTCATCTATCAGTATCACTGGAAACGAAGCTACTATAACTAAACACCACTCACTCAAAGTCAACGGTATAAGGCCAAAGGTGTTGGCAAGAAATGGGACATATAGTATCAGACAGTGGAGCCCAAAAGAAACTGACATTGCCAACAAGAGCCAAGGATTTATCCATGGTGGCATAGTGAGCAGACTATTATCTTCGGACAGAGCGTTCAGTGAGTTGAACATCTCAATAGCCACCAGCACAGTGAGAGAAAGAGTTGTTGCTTTTACTTTTCCACTTGAAAAATAATCACAAGGATTCAAATCAAATGACAATACTCTGTCACCAGCTAAAAATGGTGAAACTTTAAATCCTTCCCAGGATGGACATTCCCCCCACGATCTTAGCTGCGAAAAAGTTACCAATGAGTGGCCATCTGCAGATAAGTCTATCCCTAAGAATGAATCATGTGTGAACCACAGAGCAAATATGCCAACCGTTGCAAGCCCAACATGTCACAAACTGGATAAGTGATATCTAAAACATGTCACAAACTGGATAAGAGGAGTCCAATATATACTTTACAGCCTAAAAGCAAAGTAAATGCATTTTAAGCAAACAACAACCTTCACTAAGAGGCGATTCTGTCCAGAAGGTTCCCTAACAATAACACCCATGGACTTCCGTACACGATCAAACTCCAACAAAGCCAACCTCTTTGATCTTTGTATCCACTGATCACAATAAGCTACAGAAAAGCAAAGACAAATACTCAGAAAAGGAGGTAAAACACTTACAATATAGATTGTGTCATATGCAGCTTAAAATACGACTATCAATAAATAAACCGCTGGACTAAAACAGGTTTGGGCATCAATACTCACCTAATTTTACTGTGCCATTCTCAATATTATAGTTGGCAGTAACATGTTCACCATTGCTATTGTTCTTGGCAACTGGAGCAGAGATTGCCATTTTTTCAACTAAAACCTGCATAAAACCCATGGGGTATAAACATGTAAATAATGTCAAAGAAACCAGAAATGCAGCTTAACGTCAGGCAATCATTTTGTCTCAAGAATCATGGCAAGCGAATATATTAACTTCAAAAGTTTGATCTGTTTACTGTTCATCTGTCTAATATTCTATCTCAATTGATTCACTATATATTTAAAATATATTTCAACTTTTGTTGTCTTGCCCGTCATTTGTACACAATTCAACCATGAAACATACAGACTAGTAAACAACACAAACATTTTGTCAAGGGCTAACCTTCAAAGCTGCCTCAGTGGGCATTCCAATAGCACGGAACTGGTGATTTTGATAAGAAATCCCTGAATCATTGCAAATAGCAGCTATTTCTGCTAGAGTTTCCAAATTTGCACCCATATTATGTGCAGTCCAATCTAAGATGCTCCCATCCATGGGATTATATGTTGTTCCTTCAACATGAAATTCTCGTAATGAACCAACATTAGGACCTGAGGCTATAAACTGAGAAACTGACATCTGGTTGGTGGTAAGTGTCCCTGTCTTGTCAGAGCAAATGACTGTTGTGCAACCCAATGTCTCCACACTAGGAAGTTTACGCACGATTGCATTCTTTTGTGCCATCCTCCGTGTCCCAAGGGCCATACAAGTAGTAATGACCGCAGGCAATCCTTCTGGTATAGCAGCAACTGCCAAAGCCACAGCAATCTTGAAATAGTAAGTGCACTTCGTAAATGAGAATGTAATATTTTTTGGCCAGCCATCAACAACATCCCATGAGAGAAAATATTTGTAGTTGATAATCCACACTAGAACACAAATAAACCCAATAGCTATTGTTAGACGTTCCCCAAATTCATCTAGTTTTTTTTTCAAAGGCGTATCACCATCTTCTAAGGAAGCCTCCTGGATTTGCTCTTGAATTTGCCCAATTTCTGTAGACATGCCAATGTTCACTACAATACAGGTACAACAACCATTGACAACAGTGGTTCCTGCAAAAACCATACATTCTTTTAACTGCAATTCACAGTCATCCATAAGAATTGCATTTGTGCTTTTAATAACAGGCATGCTCTCTCCAGTAAGGGAGCTCTGCTCCATCCTAAAAGTCGATGTCTTTAGGGATGCAATACGCATGTCTGCAGGAACCTTGTCTCCCACCCTTAGTTCAACTATATCCCCTGGAACAAGTTCTCGGGCAGGTAGATTTGGCATATAACATCCATCTCTCAAGACTTTTGCTTGTTCAGATAACATTTCTTTGAGAGCATCCAAAGCCTTCTCAGCATTACTCTCTTGCCATACTCCTACAATGGCATTGAGTATAAGAATCAAGAGAATCACAAGAGGCTCTACATATGCCATTATGCCCTCCTCACCGGTCTCATTTTCATGCAAGTAGGCAAGAATAAATGAAATGCAAGCTGGTGCAAGCAGTATTTTAACCAACGTATCATCAAACTGTTCTAGAATCAACTTCCACAAAGGTGTACCATTTTCCTTCTTAAGCTCATTCCATCCATATTTTTGTTGTCGTTTGTCCACTTCATGAGAGCTTAATCCTTTTTCTAAACTCACATCATACTCTTTCAAGCATTCTTCCACTGTTCTAGACCAAGCACAGAAGGGCCTTTCCTCCATGGATTGCAAATGAGCCATCGATAAATTAAATAGTCTGAAACTAGACCATTTATTCCCACATTAGAAAAGATTCCGAAATCAGACATAGAAATTTAAGAATCCCCATCAATGAATAAATAAATATTAGAAAGTCTAGCATAAGTTCATAAACCTATCGACTACCACCAAAAATATTTTTAAGGAAAAAAAGGCATTAAAGTTGCAAGCAGAAGAATTCCCTCGAACCAATAAATTACACTCTTCACAGTTGTATAGACATGAAATGACATAAGATTAATGACTTACATAACTAAAAATTAGATTCCAAGTTCTAATTTTACCACCACTATGATGTAATACAAGAGGGGTTCTACGCAACATATTATCTTCGGTGCATGTGTTACGCTTTTAACCCTGAGTGTGTGGTCAGCACGCAATCATAGTTAAAAACTCAAATAGTCAATATCAAATTACTATCTTTGATGGTTGAGTGTGGTGGTTATGCCTTTCACATATCATTCAATCCATAAACACTCCACATGTCATACAATCCATAAACACTCGCAAAATCTCAACAAAAAAAAATGACAAAATGGTTCGAAATTATGATCGTAACACATTTAGTGGCTACACGAAAAAAGAAAGAATGTTGAATCTTCATATTTCCATATTGAAGGATAACACTTCCTAACGATTTGTTTTTCTTCAGTGCATAACCGATCATCTTAGTGCAATGGAACAAAACTTCAACTTCCAATAAAGCCAAACACTTATTTTCACAACCAAAATTAAATCTCATACTCATCACAAAAATAACGCCAAATCAAACTGACAAAACTCCCCCAAAATCAACCCGCGTAGACATTCAACAAGTCAGAACACATAGGTTTCTTCGCATCAAAACATCACGACAATAAGAGAACAAAATCAGAGAAAACGATGGTAAAAGAAGGGTGGCGGGTCACAGTACCTTCGGCCCCTAGCGCTCCAGCCCGCTACTGTTATGCATTATGCATTCAATTCTTATAAATAGTATCTAGGACGATGCTGACATTTTTTTACGAACCTGCGTGGAAGTTTCCTCGCTTCAATTCTTTAATGTTAAAAAGTAGCGTTACGTATTAAACGTTTATTTCTTATTAATAGTAAATTCGAAGTACCTAAACCATGATGCTCACATTCTTTTGACATTCTTTTACGAAGCTGCATCCAGGTTTCCTCCGCTTACTCGTTTGAGTTCTTTAATCTTTAAAAGTGGCATGCCTTAACAAAAAGGCCAAACAAGAAGAAATGGAAAAGGACAGTTATGAGGGAAAAAAACCCATCACGCCATAGCGAGCGTTACGTCAGGCAATTTCAAATATGGAAGTCAACGTCCGCAAGGGTTGGAGGGGGTCTGCTTTGCCAGGTAATTTCTAATAATGAAGTTAACGTCCCCATGGTTTGGAGGGGATCTGCCATAAACCTAAGGGCCTTAATGTGTGGTCAGCGTGTAATAATTTCCCGCTTGTTGTGGTCAGGTTACTAATAATTTAATTGTGGGATGTTGTGGAGGGGTTGGCATTTTGTGGAGAGGAAAGCGCGTGGAAAGGGGTTTGAGCGGGGTTTTGGTGACATGGGCAAAGGAAGCGGTTTCTCCCGACTTTTTATTTAAAATTTTAAAATTTAATTGATTTTTTATTATTATTAAAACTATTAAATATAAATATGATTTTTTTTAAATTATGTTTTAATACAAAATTTTTATTAATAAAAATTTAAAAAATGTATTATTTAAGAAGTTATAAATATTCTTATTGAGGTCATACAATTTTAAAACCCAGCTTTCATATATATAACTTTAATTATATAAATGGTTTTAAGTTCATTTTAAGTGATGAACTTACATATTTGAGAAAATTTTATTTTATCATGGTTCTTAACTTATCTCCAACTTTACCCCTTATCATATCAAGTATCCAACCGAATAAAAATAAAATGATATTTTATGTGCGCTACTAACGAATGTATACATGGAGTCATCTTAGGCCTCTCCTAATACCATATGCAAGACCATCACCTTTAAAGCGTTTTTTTAATGATAATTTATAATTTAAATATTAATTTATTTTATTTAAAGTTTAAAAAATTTTAATATAAAATTTGACTTTTAAATATATATATTTTTAAATTAAAATTAAGCTTGATGTGAAATTTTTTTATGATAGATATTTAAAGTTAGTTATCTTCAACTCAACTACATCTGATAAAGATGAGAGTTGAGTTTATCAATAGGGATTAAACACATAGTAATACACACACTCACCTCTCACATACTAGTCAACACCATGGTTTAAACCTTGGACCTCTTAAGAAGAGCCAAAGCCAACCACCTTTGATAAGGGTGAGAGCTGAACTTACCAATAAGACACACACCATGGTTGACCTTTCAAAGAAGAGCCTAAGCCTAAGCACACTGTCCCTACACACAAATTTATTCCGGCAGTATGATAAACCCTTACGACCAAGGCATAGGGCTAATCAATCTCTTTCTAATTATGACCCCCTTTAAAATTGAAAACTATACTTATTAATAGAGAATTAAAGCACAATCAAACTATTATTTGAATCTTAGATTTTTCATACAATAACTTTATACCCACCAACACTCAAATAAATAAATTTAATAATCTTTTTAAAAAATTAAGACTCTATACTTTTAATGCACTTTGCTTTTCAACTACCTATCTTTAGAAAAATGAATGCTAAGAAACGTACAATTTTTTTCAGCTATCCAATTGAATTCGATTGCGTCTTTATTCTAGACTACACTTACGCGAATTAGCGAGGTATCATCCTTAAATTTACCTATGAATTGATACGCGGGAGGACAACTTTCTTTACCTTATTTAAATTAAAGCTTGACTAAGGGTCTTCTCAATGTAATCAACCACCAATTTTAAAGGTTGTGTTGAGTTTTTTTAAATGAAAAAACGGAAAATTTTTATTAATAAATAATTAGGTTTTTTACATAAAAAATGAGTGGAAAAGATCACATTTCAGTATGGTTCCAAAGTAACTACCATGGTTAAGATACACAAAAAATACCAAAATATTATAAAGTCCAGATACAATGAGTCCGAGATTAACAAAATATTATAACTATGCTTTAACTAAATATGATCGCAGAGAGTTAGACTTTGGGAGAAGTGTGGGGTGGCGCATCTGCCTCATCCATTTCCATGTAATGCCAACCTGCATTGGAAGGTACGAAAATGATCCAACCATCATCATTGGGCCCCTTATCATTACCACCAACAGAAGGCCCATTGTCACATCCATTTATGCAAAGCACTAACCACAGTGCCTACAGTATCTGCTAGAACCGAAGCATTCATTATTGTATCTCCTGGCATCGATGCATTCATTCTACAGTGTCTCAAGGATCTATTCGTGGTATTGCTTTACCTGCTTCTTCTTCTCAAATGGTTAATGGTAATTTTGTTGATGACTCTTTTTTAACCATTTTTTAAGATGAACAATCTTTGTCCACTGCCCTTAAATACCTTGATACTTTTTGTCTTGCTTTTGGGTCAAGTATTCAATGGAAAAAACTTCTTGCTTTAGGCAATCTGAAAAACCCTTACCTACTGGGCTTTCTCAATACCCGTGGCATTGGATTCAACCTAGTGAAATGTTCAAGTTCTTAGGCATACCTTTTGCCTTTCAAAGCACACCTGCTCAATTACGGAATTATGTCATTCAAAAAATGGAGAAGAAATTGACATATTGGATCACTAAAAAGCTTTCTCTGGCAGAGAACTTTCAGATCTGCTCTAAGATTCTAACTACCACTCATGTTTATTATTCTTCCTGTTGGCTATCTTCAAAAGCTTGCTATTTGAAATTGGAAAGATTGTTGAGGGATTTTTTATGGACAAATGCATCTCAAAAAAAGGGGTTTCACAGAGTTGCTTGGGATTTTTGTTGTCTTCCCAAAATTTTTGGTGGCATGGGCCTTTTAGATTGTAACCGTCAGGGAATTGCCTTGTGTGCAAAATGGGTTGTGAGAGCTCTTGACGACAATGAAGTCTAGAAAATTCTTCTTCGACATTGCATTTTGACTAGTTTCCCCTTGGGGAAAAGGGTTTGGCGATGATTGAATTTTTCTACTCTTATCATAGCCCCTGTTCCTATTAAAATCAAAGGTTCCTTTGTTGTTAAAAGTATATGGAAGGTCTAGGAATCTTTTAAACCCTGGCTCAATTGGAAAGGAGAAGGGAAAAAGAATGGTGCTTCTATTTCCTTCATTAGTGTTTGGTGGTCTCCTATTATTAAAATCCAGTCCTTGCCTTTGGCCCAAGTACAGTGGATTCATGCTCAACGATTTTACAGAATAAGAATTAACTTTATCACTTATTTTTTCTCCTTTTAGACCAAATACTGGATTCCTTGGGATGATTTTAAAACAATTTATCAGCTAAAGCAGGAAGATGCAATCACTTATGATGTTGTGGTATTTAATACTCCTTTTTCTCTATGGCTCAGAATTTTCAAGCACTTTCAGAAGCCCTGGTGGGTTGATTGGGGTTGGCCTAAGAATAAATCCGTGACTCAATATAAAGCCCATCTGGGTTATTCTTGTTTATCTCCCCATATTCCCATGGCTACTATTTTTTTTTTTTTAAATTGAAAAAACTTGTATTAAAACAAAGATCAGTTACATAAGGGAGAAGACCCTTCCCACAAGATTACAAGGCGTGAAAACGCAACACAAACCACCTTTGACCGCAAAAATTCAACAAGTCGCGATATCACGACAACAAACCATCCTTGACCGCGACGGAGCGACATGTCGCGATTTCGCAACAGCTACCCAACCTTGGTCGCGACGAAGCAACAAGTCGCGATATCGCGACATGTCACGATATCACGACAACTATCCTTCCTTGGCTGCGACAGAGCAACATGTCGCGATATCGCGACAATAATCCTTCCTCGACCGTGACAGAGCAACATGTCACGAAATCGTGACAACTTTCCTCTATTGGCCGCGACGATGCAACACGTCGTGATATCGTGACAACTTTCCTCCCATGGCCGCGATAGCGCAACATGTCATGAAATAGCGACAAATTTCCTCCAAAAACCGCGATGGTGCAACATGTCACGAAATCGCTACAGCTTTCCTCCAGTAGCCGCGACGGCACAACATGTCATGATATCGCGACAGCTATCCTCCAATGGCCGCGATGGTGAAACATGTCGCGAAATCGTGACAACTTTCCTCCAAAGTCCACGATGGCGCAACATGTCGCGATATCATGATAGCTTCCAACCAAAGGCCGCGACGACGCAACATGTCGCGATATCGCGACAGCTTCCCTCCAAAGTCCACGACGATGCAACATGTCGCAATATTGTGACAGCTTCCCTCCAAAGTCTGCGACGGTGCAACATGTCGCAATATCGCAACAGCTTCCCTCCAAAGTCCGCGGTGGCGACAGCTTCCCTCTAAAGTCTGTGACGATGCAACATGTCGCAATATCATGACAGATTCCCTCCAAAGTCCGCGACGACGCAACATGTCGCGATATCACGACAGTTTCCCTCCAAAGTCCGCGACGGTGCAACATGTCGCGATATCGCGACAGCTTCCCTCCAAAGGCCGCGATGGTGCAACATGTCGCGATATCACGATAGCTTCCCTCCAAAGGCCGCGACGGCGCAGCAGGTTGCAAAATCGCAACAAAAACCACCCTTAGCATTTTCTTTGCTCATTGTCTCAAGGATATTTCAAGACCCTGCCTAATCACTTCATCCTCCAAAGGCATGTCACTATGCAGCTGCACCCCTACCTCTTTCTCAGCACCCATCTTCGCAAGGAAATCGGTTGCTTTATTTAAATCTCTACTCACATAAACGGGGATCACATCATCTAATTCCCTCCATAGTTCCTTGATTTGAGAGACCAAAATCTACAACCTCCATGCTTTCGAAACAAAGTTCCTCATGCAGTCTAGAGTGCCAACCAGAATTTGAGAATCAGACTCGAGAATTATCCTCTTGTGGCCCTGATTAATAGCCCAGATGGAAGCAGATTTGATAGCAATGGCTTCTGCTTCATTGTTTGTGGCTCTTCCCAAGCCTTGCAGTTCCCAATAGAGCACTGAACCAGCATGATCCCGACAAACTACACCAATTCTGGCACCACCCGGATTGCCTTTTGCAACTCCATCAGTATTGATTTTAATCCAACCTTCTGGGGGTGGTTTCCAGCTAGCTCTATCCTGTCTCTCTTGTTCTTCATATCCCTCTTCTAGTGGCCTAGGACCAACCTGATTTTCCTCTTTACCATAGATGGCAACAGTTTTTGTGACTTTGCTCCAGATGACCTGCCAAACTCCATCTAGCGAGGAGAAAGTTTCTCTAAAAATACAGGCATTTCTCTCCAACCACACTTGCCACCAGATGAAAAGTAAGCCAAGCTCCCAACCAATTCGAAGAGCTTTAGATTTAAATCTACCCCTCTTCCATCTTTCCCAAATATTGGTCCGATTCAGATCACCATTAGCCTGGAGTTTATAGTGAGAATCAACGCTTCCAATTCTGACGCATGAAAGGGCACTCAAACATCAGGTGATCAGCTGTTTCCTCATTCTTGTGGCATAATACACACTGAGATGGACCGATGATTCCTCTACTTCTGAGATTGTCAAAAGTGAGAATTCCATTGTGCATAAACTGCCAGGCAAAGAAATTTACTTTCGGCCAACCCTTGGAATGCCAAATATTTCTCCAATCCTAAATCAAAAATGAATGTGGGGGAGGCTCTGGGAGGATCTTGTCGTAATCGTCCTTCACTGTATATACACCAAGGTTCCCATAGCCCCAATCTAATTCATCCTCCTCGTCTCTCCTTGTGAGAAACCTTTCTATCAAGATTTTGGTCAAGATGGGTGCCAGCTCCGGAGGGATTGTAATTGGCCACTCCTCCAACCTCTTAAACTTCTTAAACTTATACTCCCCCATTTGGCTAGTGTTGAAATAACTTTCAATTTGGACCCAACCCTTGGCTTCTATGGCAGATTTTTGAAGATGAACAATCTTTGTCCACTGCCCTTAAATACCTTGATACTTTTTGTCTTGCTTTTGGGTCAAGTATTCAATGGAAAAAACTTCTTGCTTTAGGCAATATGAAAAACCCTTACCTACTGGGCTTTCTCAATACCCGTGGCATTGGATTCAACCTAGTGAAATGTTCAAGTTCTTAGGCATACCTTTTGCCTTTCAAAGCACACCTGCTCAATTACGGAATTATGTCATTCAAAAAATGGAGAAGAAATTGACATATTGGATCACTAAAAAGCTTTCTCTGGCAGAGAACTTTCAGATCTGCTCTAAGATTCTAACTACCACTCATGTTTATTATTCTTCCTGTTGGCTATCTTCAAAAGCTTGCTATTTGAAATTGGAAAGATTGTTGAGGGATTTATTATGGACAAATGCATCTCAAAAAAAGGGGTTTCACAAAGTTGCTTGGGATTTTTGTTGTCTTCCCAAAAATTTTGGTGGCATGGGCCTTTTAGATTGTAACCGTCAGGGAATTGCCTTGTGTGCAAAATGGGTTGTGAGAGCTCTTGACGACAATGAAGTCTAGAAAATTCTTCTTCGACATTGCATTTTGACTAGTTTCCCCTTGGGGAAAAGGGTTTGGCGATGATTGAATTTTTCTACTCTTATCATAGCCCCTGTTCCTATTAAAATCAAAGGTTCCTTTGTTGTTAAAAGTATATGGAAGGTCTAGGAATATTTTAAACCCTGGCTCGATTGGAAAGGAGAAGGGAAAAAGAATGGTGCTTCTATTTCCTTCATTAGTGTTTGGTGGTCTCCTTTATTAAAATCCAGTCCTTGCCTTTGGCCCAAGTACAGTGGATTCATGCTCAACAATTTTACAGAATAAGAATTAACTTTATCACTTATTTTTTCTCCTTTTAGACCAAATACTGGATTCCTTGGGATGATTTTAAAACAATTTATCAGCTAAAGAAGGAAGATGCAATCACTTATGATGTTGTGGTATTTAATACTCCTTTTTCTCTATGGCTCAGAATTTTCAAGCACTCTCAGAAGCCCTGGTGGGTTGATTGGGGTTGGCCTAAGAATAAATCTGTGACTCAATATAAATCCCATCTGGGTTATTCTTGTTTATCTCCCCATATTCCCATGGCTACTATTTTTTTTTTTTTTTGAAAAAATTGAAAAAACTTGTATTAAAACAAAGATCAGTTACATAAGGGAGAAGACCCTTCCCATCGAGAACAAAGAAAACACAAGATTACAAGGCGCGAAAACGCGACACAAACCACCTTTGACCGCAAAAAGTCAACAAGTCGCGATATCGCGGCAACTAACCATCCTTGACCGCGACGGAGCGACATGTCGCGATTTCGCGACAACTATCCAACCTTGGCCGCGACGAGGCAACAAGTCGCGATATCGTGACATGTCGCGATATCGCGACAACTATCCTTCCTTGGCCGCGATAGAGCAACATGTCGCGATATCGCGACAATAATCCTTCCTCGGCCGCGACAGAGCAACATGTCGCGAAATCGTGACAACTTTCCTCCATTGGCCGCGACGGCGCAACACGTCGCGATATCGCGACAACTTTCCTCCCATGGCCGCGACGGCGCAACATGTCGCGAAATCGCGACAACTTTCCTCCGAAAACCGTGATGGTGCAACATGTCGCGAAATCGCGACAGCTTTCCTCCAGTAGCCGCGACGGCGCAACATGTCGCGATATCGCGACAACTTTCCTCCAATGGCCGCGATGGCGAAACATGTCACGATATCGTGACAACTTTCCTCCAAAGTCCGCGATGGCGCAACATGTCGCGATATCGTGATAGCTTCCAACCAAAGGCCGCGACGGCGCAACATGTCGCGATATCGCGACAACTTCCCTCCAAAGGCCGCGACGGTGCAACATGTCGCGATATCACGACAACTTCCCTCCAAAGTCCGCGACGGTGCAACATGTCGGATATCCACTTCCCTCCTCATCCGCGACGGTGCAACATGTCACGATATCACGACAACTTCCCTCCAAAGGCCGCGATGGCGCAACATGTCGCGATATCGTGATAGCTTCCCTCCAAAGTCCGCGACGGTGCAACATGTCGCGATATCGCGACAACTTCCCTCCAAAGGCCGCGACGGTGCAACATGTCGCGATATCGCGATAACTTCCCTCCAAAGGCCGCGACGGCGCAATAGGTCATGATATCGTGACAAAAACCACCCTTAGCATTTTCTTTGCTCATTGTCTCAAGGATCTTTCAAGACCCTGCCTAATCACTTCATCCTCCAAAGGCATGTCACTATGCAGCTGCACCCCTACCTCTTTCTCAGCACCCATCTTCGCAAGGAAATCGATCGCTTTATTTAAATCTCTACTCACATAAACGGGGATCACATCATCTAATTCCCTCCATAGTTCCTTGATTTGAGAGACCAGAATCCTGCAACCTCCATGCTTTCGAAGCAAAGTTCCTCATGCAATCTAGAGCGCCAACCAGAATTTGAGAATCAGATTCGAGAATTATCCTCCTGTGGCCCTAATTAATAGCCCAGATGGAAGCAGATTTGATAGCAATGGCTTCTGCTTCATTGTTTGTGGCTCTTCCCAAGCCTTGCAGTTCCCAATAGAGCACTGAACCAGCATGATCCCGACAAACTACACCAATTCTGGCACTACCCGGATTGCCTTTTGCAGCTCCATCAGTATTGATTTTAATCCAACCTTCTGGGGGTGGTTTCCAGCTAGCTCTGTCCTGTCTCTCTTGCTCTTCAGCTCCCTCTTCCAGTGGCCCAGGACCAACCTGATTTTCCTCTTTAGCATAGATGGCAACAGTTTCTGTGACTTTGCTCCAGATGACCTGCCAAACTCCATCTAGCGAGGAGAAAGTTTCTCTAAAAATACGGGCATTTCTCTCCAACCACACTTGCCACCAGATGAAAAGTAAGCCAAGCTCCCAACCAATTCGAAGAGCTTTAGATTTAAATCTACCCCTCTTCCATCTTTCCCAAATATTGGTCCGATTCAGATCACCATTAGCCTGGAGTTTATAGTGAGAGAACCAACGCTTCCAAATCTGACGCGTGAAAGGGCACTCAAACATCAGGTGATCAGTTGTTTCCTCGTTCTTGTGGCATAATACACACCGAGATGGACCGATGATTCCTCTACTTCTGAGATTGTCAAAAGTGAGAATTCCATTGTGCATAAACTGCCAAGCAAAGAAATTTACTTTCGGCCAGCCCTTGGAATGCCAAATCTTTCTCCAATCCTGAACCGAAAATGAATGTGGGGGAGGCTCTGGGAGGATCTTGTCGTATCCGTCCTTCACTGTATATACACCAAGGTTCCCATAGCCCCAAGCTAATTCATCCTCCTCGTCTCTCCCTGTGAGAAACCTTTCTGTCAAGATTTTGGTCAAGATGGGTGCCAACTCCGGAGGGATTGTAATTGGCCACTCCTCCAACCTCTTAAACTTCTTAAACTTATACTCCCCCATTTGGCTAGTGTTGAAATAACTTTCAATTTGGACCCAACCCTTGGCTTCTATGGCGGATTTAATTGGTTGTAATTCGGGGAACTCAGCAATGATGGGTGGGTACTGGTCCCATGAATCAGTCCAGAAACGTGCCTTCTCCCCTCTCCCCACTTTCCAAAACAATTGGTCTTTAATAACCTGAGATCCAAGCTTGAGAGCCTGCCACACTAAGGATCCAGTACCATCCAGAGGGAAACGGCCCACCTCATTGGGGTGAACATGACCCAAATATTTACTGGTTAGGATTCTACTGAATAAGGAGGTTGGTTGGGAAATCCACCTCCAGTACAGTTTTCCAGCCAAAGCTTTGTTATTAAGCTTGGAGCTTCTCAGTCCCAGCCCTCCTTTTTCCTTGGGCTGGGTAACTTTATCCCAACCAACCAAGGCCCATTTCCTCTCCCCTTTTGCTCCTTCCCATAAAAATCTTCTAGCCATTTTGTCCAACTCTTTCCATATAGTATGTGGGGCAGCCAGGATAGAGAATTTATAAATTGGCATGGCCTGAATAACTGATCGTAAGAAAGTTAATCTACCCCCATAGCTTAACCATTTATGAGACCAATGATTCATTCTATCTTTGATACCATCCAAAAGATCCTTCCAGATATCTATTTTTAATTTTTTGAAATGCAAAGGAACCCCCAAGTAAACCACTGGAAGAGAAGTCCTTGTGAATCCCAAGATCTCTATAACTCTGTCCTGTAGCCTTTGGTCAAGATTGAAAAAGACCACTTTGGATTTTTTATCATTGATGACTTGGTTTGAAGCCCTAAGGTAGACATTAAGAGTATCTCTGATTCCTCTAGCTTCCCTGAAGTTGGCCACTCCAACCAATCCTGTATCATCCACAAACTGTAAGTGAGTCAAAATTTCCTCACCCACCTTGATACCTGTTAGCAGGCCTTGATGTCTTCTCCTCAAGAAAAGTCTACCTAATCCTTCAGCCAAAATGAGGAAAAGATAGGGAGAGCAAGGGTCCCCTTGACGAAGACCACGTGTGGCTCCAAAAGGTTGCGAGGGAAGACCCTTGATTAGAACAGAATAAGAAGGCGTAGAAACACAACTCATGACCCAATCTATCCAGTCTGGAGAGAAACCAAAGGCTGCCATCATCTTTGACAAGAAACTCCACTCCACCCTATCATAAGCCTTGGACATATCCAGTTTAATGAACATTCCTTTATTACCAGATTTTTGCATTGTATGGATTGCCTCCTGAGCGAGAACCACCCCATCCAAGATCTGTCTACCCTCTACAAAACCCCCTTGCTCTGAGGAGATAATGTTATGAAGGAGAGGTTTTAGCCGTTCAGCCATTATCTTTGTGATTATTTTATAAATCACGTTGCATAAGGCAATAGGTCTGAAATCAGAGATATGAGCCCCCTCCTCCCCTTTTGGAATTAAAGTGATGAAGGTATGATTTATTGCCTTAAGCATTCTTTTATTAGTTCTGGACTCCTCTGTGATAGCCAAAACATCCTCCTCCAAAGTATCCCAAAAGGCCTGAAAAAACTCAATAGGAAAGCCATCTGGACTTGGAGATTTGCCAGTGCTCATTCCAAAGACCACATTCTTCAATTCATCTCTATCAATGGGTCTAAGAAGGGTCTGATTTTCTTCTTCGGAGATAACAGAGGGTATGACATCAATAACTTCATTTTGAGCCTCTACATCTTGCTCCATACTTTCCTTAAAAAGTTTAGAAAAATAATCCATTGAATGGGAATGCATACCGGGAAGAGTATCAAAGGAGTGTCCATTCTCATCTTGAAGTGCTTCCATGTTATTCATCCTGTCTCCTAGCACAAGTCGATCGATGGAAAAATTTGGTATTTCTATCACCTTCTAATAACCAAGTGTTTCTTGCTCTCTGTTTCCGATGAAGTCTCCTCTTGGTTATCAATGTCCTCAACCGCTTTACGCAAGGCATCATCCTCGGTTTTGAGCTGCTCTGTAATTGTTCCTTCCCTAAAGTGTTTTTGAACCTCATCCCATCTGGCCACCAAGGGAGCTCTTTGGAGCTGGAAATCTGACTTATTAGCTTGCCTCCATTGTTTCAGTTGAACTTTGACAAAATGAAGTTGTTTGTGGAATCTAAACATTGTTGTCCCAAAAGGTAGACGGCCTTCTTCCCACCACTGCGGAATTTTCTTTCGAAGATCCTCCTTTTGTAACCAAAAATTCTCAAATTTAAAAGGTTTGTGATGCTGCCTTGTCATAGTCCCTCCCTCCAACAAAATGGGAAAGTGATCTGAAACTGGACCCTCCAAAATCTGGAATTTAGTATTCCACTTTACAAATGCCTCCTCTGAGACCAGAAAATGGTCTAGCTTTACCTTCCTGCTATGTGGCTCCCTCCTCTTGTTAGTCCAAGTAAAGTAGGTTCCAGGGCCTTTAATATCCACTAAGTGAAAGGCCTGGACTTGGGCAATCAGAAGCCGATCCCCTGGATCCAAAATTGGGGTTCCACCTTCCCCATCTCGAGCAGATAATTTAGCATTAAAATCCCCAGCAATAATCCGGTCTAAATCTTCCCTTGAGGACCTCATGTTATGTACAACTTTCCATTGGAGCCTCTGGCCATCAAGGTTTTGAGCCCCATAAAAATTTGTGATTAAAACATGTTCAGCTGTGACATTATTCCTAAAATGAGATGTGAGAACACCCCTCCAAGCTATATGTTCTATTGCAAGTCCATTCCAGAGGGTTCCAAAGAGTAACAATCCCCCCTGAGGCACCTTGGGCAGCCACATCCATATGACCGGCGCCCCTCCAGATTCTATTAACTGTTTTACACATAAGATCTAAAGACATTTTTGTCTCCTGGATAAGCAAAAAGTCTGTTTTACATTTTCCTAAGAGTCTTTGAACAGCAGATTGATGGGTTCTATTGTTTAAACCCCTAACATTCCAAGATTGAATAATCATTGAAAACCTTGAGAGCAGTAAGAATCAATTGTCCTCACCGATCCTCCAGTGATCAGCTTGTCTCCTTGAACTGCTAGCAGGTCCTTATTTGATTTTCTGCCCGCTCCTTGAGAGTTGCTATTTTTGGATCTCTTTTCCACCTGAGTTATCCCTAGGGCTGGCCTTTCTCTGTTCTTTTCTGCAATTCCCATGCTGACATCCTTAATTACTGGCTGCGCTTGGGAGTGCACTATCAATGCCCTTGCATTCTTTGGCTGCAGTAACTCAGTGGACTCAATCACCTGTTCTAAGACAGGGGGAGATGAAGGAGAAGCATGAGTGTGGATGTTATTGTCCTCAATATTCCCATCCACTCCTTCCATGACTTGATCCTCTTGATCCACTAGTGTCTTAAAAATTTCATATCTATTGGGTGGCTTGAGTTGTGATTGCTCCTTACCATTTTTCTTTTGCTTTCTCCTTCTTTTGGGCTGTTCAAAGCCATCTTTCTGAACATCATTACCCTGAGGAGTATTGGATGGTTCTTTGGCAAGAGTAGACTTACCCTCTCTGGGGCGATTTGGCATTCCAAGCGGGGCCTCCATTTTTGTGTTCAAAATATTTGGACAAAACCGGGCCAAATGCCCATGTTTGTGGCAAACTCTGCATCTGAAGGGCAGAGCCTCATAATCTAGCTGTTGGATCCAAGATAGTCCTGCCAGTTCAAGTTCCACCTCTGTCGGTAGAGGTTGGCTAATATCCATTTCCATGCAAATTCTTGCAAAGACAGTTGTGTTACCTTCTATGGTGTCCTTGGAGACGCCCAGATGTCTACCGAGGGAGTTACCGATCATTTCCAGAACTTGCTCACCCCAAAACTCCATTGGAAGAGCGTACAACCGGATCCAAACCGGGACAGCCGTGGGTTCAATACGAGGATCGAAACCCACTCTCCAGGGTTGAACAAATAACCCTGTCGGACCGTGGTTCCTCTTTTCTGATTCAAACGCCCTGTTTCTATCGGCTAGAGAAGAAAAACTAACAATGAAATACCCATTGCTAATAAACCATAAGGAGTACTCACCATGAGGCTCCCAGTTCTGTCTGACCCAGGTATGCAAGAAATTCAGGGTAGGTCGGATACCCATGAATTTATAGATCAGATCATGGTTAGCTCTGTATATGATTGTGTCTTCGACCATCTTTGGTTCGATGACAATCTTGGGTCTTGAGGCGGATTGTGGAAGGCATCCATTAACTCGATGTGTTGTTGAGCTCTTGCCAGCGTTCTTGAAGAGCGTATGAAGAGTATTTCTCTGAGCTTCGTCATTGGAAGACGAAGAATTTTCTTTTAGCAATTCAGCGTAAGAGCTCTTTCTCCCAGAGAGAGGGTCTGGAGGAGACCCCATTGGGCCCTCCTGGGGCAGCAGACTTTCCTTCAGATCCACAGTAACCAGAAAAACACTACGGCAACCCACCTGATGCCCTGGATTTTCCTTCGCTCCACAAACCCTAGAACATCGCTTGTCGCCTGCTCAAAAATTTTCCCGCCAGTTCGCCAGACCGCGAACTACAATAACCAAACACTGCCCCATGCCTACTATTTTAAATGCTCATTGGGATCTGATTTCTCTTCCTTCTAAATGGAAAATGTAGGTTCAAAATGGTTTGGGCGAAATATATTGAACCTAAGAAATCCTTTTTTACATGTAGTTTACTGATGCAAGGCCTACTAATGGGGCAAAGACTTAAATATATTGGCATTGATAACCCTACATGTTATTTCTATGGAGAGCTGGAGGATTGTATGCATGTATTCTGGTCTTGCTCCAAGGCTCGTTCAACTTGACCTGGATTGAGTTCTTCTTTCATCCCTTCATAAAATATCCCTTTTCATGGCAGCAAATCCTTCTTGGAGACCCTCCTAAATTTTTAGAACCTTTGTTGGAAGTCTGGAACATATTTAGAATTAGCATTCTTTATATATAAATCGATATTTTGTGATGTTCCACGATTTGGCTTGTCTATCTCAAAAGAGGTAAAAATGGAGTAGGTGGGAAGTATAGTGAAAAGCCCTAGGCTTCAAACCTCCAATATATTTTGTGAGAATTCTAATATTTTCATGCCTATGCAAAATATTTTGAATTTAAATTTATCATCTTTAATATAATTTTGTATTTTTTATAAAATAATAATTTATGATTTTTAAGAGAAAGTTTATATTAATAATAAAACATGATTTTAGGCTTTGCAAATTAAATTGTTGTTAATTTATAAAAAATAAAATAAAAACATAAAGTATTTAAGTTTATACATAAAGTAGATTATTATAGGGTACAACCTAGTTAGATCCATCAAGGTAATGGTTCTTCATACATTATAATTACTAATACATAAACATATATAATACTAGGAATGACTACCACACTAAACAATAGCCAATATATTACTAGCAACTTTTCATACAATTCTCTCATAAAAATTATGGTGGATTCAAATTTCAGGTTACTACCTCAATGGATGAAACATCATGAGGTCACTCCTCCAGAGTAGTTATATTGCAACCAGGAATGGTGTTATGGCACAACTCCAAAATCCAAGTCTATTATGGATCTTATTGATGAGGTATCCAAGAACCTAGTTCTGATTGTGAATCCTATTCACCTACAATATGTTATCATGCATTAGGGAGGTGTGCCTAGACCAAGGGGACAAAGCCCCCATATAAGCAAAAATCTACACCTTAGTTTCTAAACAAAATGGATAGAAACTCTCAAAATGTCCTTAGCTCATATGATAAGGATCATGATTAGTTAAGAGACCAAGGAGGTAGATTTTATAGTTAACACAAGTGAAAAACAATGAGAGAAGATCAACAAACACTTCCTAATCTCCTTTGATAGAAGGAAAAAATCAAAATAAGTGTTTGATAGACTCAACTTGTTCACAAATAGGACAAAAGGACTAGGCTAGGTTGAACTTTGCTAAATCTTGAAGAGAAGGGATTTTGCACTTAAGGACTCTTTAGACAAACAACAAATCCTAGGCAACAAGTGGCACTTTCCTAGTCTATCGATGATAAAAAGTCATTGTTGTTTGGAAACATGAAGGTCCCACTTCTCGTTAAGTTGAGGAAAGAAGTCAAAGTAAGGGATTAGGTGAGAATACAACTATTTAGAATGGATGGCTTGTAAGGGGAAATTATTCCACCATTTACAATCAAACTAGGACATAATAGAGGAGTTCATTTTGATAATAACCAGACTAAGAATAAAATTGATAACCTCCTCAAATGCCACTTGATAGTAGGGAAGCAAGAGATACTAAAACCTTGCTTGTTGCTAAGAGAACCACTTCCTTGAAGACTCATGCAGTTTGATGCCTCTTCATAAGAATTGGATAGCTTGGCAAGCCTACAACTCCTTGATTTAGTGAAAGGTTGTATACTTGTGAGCTAGGATTTCCATAGCCACTCACAACTTTTCTAATTAATAAAAAATTTAGGTTATAACAAATTTTTTCAATCTCATTTTGTTGATGATATTTTGAAGATTATCTCTTAATAAAAGGATATGGAGTTTAAATTAAGATAATCATGTTATGAAAGGGATATTGTTAATACTATAAAATTTAGGATCTTTTTTATGAACATTGCCTTAGATTTACAAATGATTATTGTGGAGATTTCATAGATTCAAGTTGAAGTTTTCCCACTGACATATTTAGGTATTCCTTTGTTTGATAAAGAAAAGGAGTTATGAGACTTAGTTTTGGATAAAATTAAATTTTATTTGACACAATAGTAAGGTAAGTGCATAAGTCATAAAGAGTACAATTTATCTCTATATATATGTCGTTTGTTTCAAAATTTCTAGCAAGTATAACATCTATATTTGATAAAATTCAAAGATACTTTCTTTGGAAACGTTGTGAGAAACAAATTAGGTTAGGTTACTCTTCGCAAGTGGGATAGCTTTTGTAGATAAAAGAATATTGGAGCAAGCATGTAAAATTATATCTACTTATGAGTTTAACATTAGAGGTAAAATTTCATCCAAACCCCATAAGGGGGCGGAGGTCCAAGGTTCAAATATTGGGCCTCGTCGGACTGAACGCTTGTCCCTTTCCTGGTTCTTTTAGCGGCGTAAAAGGTTTAAAATGATTGTGGCATGGCGGTTATAGGGGCGGACTGCATGAAGATCTGTGTGGCGGCTTCCGGGGCGGACAACGCAGAATACTATGGCAGCCATAAAAGCTAGACAACCTGCTCGGATTCGTGGCGGCTACCGATTCCAACATGTAAAAAAAAAAAAAAACTTTAGAGGCAAAAGTTACTTAGAGATTATTCAAAGATCAAGGGAAGAGTTGGTCAAAAATGATACTTCAAAGATTTATAGGTTTTATTGATGCAATAAAATTATTTAGGTAAAGAGCCTTATCCAAGGATTCAACAATATAGAAGTTTATATCAAAATCTTAAAATTGATCAAGAAACATTAGGTGGTCAGCCAATGAGAGGGATTTTATAAAATTTTGGTCTTGTGCTTGCTTGAAGCCTTATCCTTGTATCTTCAATCCAAAATTGTAATTGTTGGCTAAGGCATGTCTAGCTTGTAGTGGTTTGGAGGTAAAAAACTATGTAAATATAAGTAATAATTACAAAATATGGATCTACTACTAACCTAGTTAAAGGGGAGGGTCTTAAAGAAATAGTGGATAAAATTTAAATTATCCTTTAAGAATTCTATTCACCCAATTTTATGTGAAAGGATAAGTTGGTTTAGAAGCTATCAAAAAATGATGGATAATTGGTTAAGTAGGGATTTAAGGCTCTAGAGCAGAATCCCTACTTCTAAATATTTACTTGAAGAATTCTCGCTCACTTGATGTCCTTCCTAACACCTCAACATTCCTTTGGTTAATATTCTAAAGCAAAATTCTTGCATTAAAAGTCTACGAAAAGAGGATAACATGGACCTTTAACATGTGGCTTTTGTAAGAAGGATTTAGAAACATGGAATCATTTACTTCTCCATTGTTTCCTTACACCATTTAAGGTCACTTAGAGAGAGAGAGTATTGGGTTGCTCTAGAAATATTGGATTAATTATTTAAAAGCTAAAGTATTATGCATTCTATGAAGGATTGATGCTTCCATTATTGTTGGAATTTACGCATTAAAATGAATAATAGGATTTTAAAAATAAATCTTATAATCATGTTGAACTTTGAAATCTTATCTTGGGAATTCTTAAATGTAGAAAAAGAGGTTCTAACCTTTTGGTTATAACATTTGAATATGCATACATGGTGATATATAACAATAGCTTTAATACAAAGGATATATTTTATAGCAAATTAAACATGTCTAAAAGTTAGGTTCATTAAATTTAATTTTGATGATGCTTAGAAAGAAAATATGTGAAAAGCTATTGAAGGTGGTTTTCCTTATAATGAAGGGAAACCTCTCCTCATATAATTTAAATCATATAAAACTTCAACTAATAAATATATAGAGGCTAAGGCACATCTTACAAGGATCAAGATTGTCATTAAAAAAAGATGGAAATATATTTCAAATTAAGGAGAATTAACAAATATTACTAATACTAGCAAAGAAAATGGATGAGAGGATTGGATAAAAAATAACAATATTATTGATGTCCACCAACTATTGTTGTAGGCAATATCTTGTAAATGTCAACATATCTATAGATAAGATAATTTATTATAGATAATTTAGTTAATTGTGATGCTGATCTCCCTATTGATAAAAATCAATTTTTTAAAGATGATTTATCAAGGGATATTTTATCTCTTAATGCAAAGGATATTAAAGAGTTGACTTAATGAAAATGATATTAAGAGGTTGACTTAATGAAAATGATATTAAGGAGTTGAGTAGAGAAGAACATCCTTAACAAAAAGTAATCTAAATATAGTCTAATAAATTAATAATAAATATAATATTTATTATTTTGATGGAAGTAGCTCCAAATAGAAAGCATAGATAACTTATGTATTATTTTTTTTTGAAAAAAATGAAAGACTTGTATTAATACAAAGAGCAATTACAAGCGGGAGAGAACACATCCCAACCAAGAACAGCAAACAACACTACAAGAGAAGAGCACAAAGTCAACCCAGCACAACACAAAGCAAAGAAGTCAACTGGGCGCGAACAAGCGACATGTCGCGAAATCGCGACATGTCGCGAGATCGCGACAGTCAACCCCGGCTCCTCCACTGCGGTGCCAACAGTCGCGAAAACGTGACATGTTGCGAAATCGTGACATGTCGCGAAATCGTGACATGTCGCAAAATCGCGACGACAGCACCCTCCAGCAACCCTTCGTCAAAATTGTCGCGAAATCGCGACATGAAGACCAGCTTGCTCCAAAACGCCAAAAAGGTCGCGAAATCGCGACAGAGAGCCTCCGAATCATCCAACCATCAAAAGTGTCACGAAATCGCGACGAATTATCCTTATGGCATCCAGATCGCAAAAGCGTCGCGATATCGCGACAATTTTCTCCATTCCTCTGGTAAGCCAAAATTGTCGCGAAATCGCGACGAGATTTTCATACAGCAGCCATCGCCAAAAAATGTCGCGATATCGCGACAAAATATCCACTTTGCACCACATCAGCAAAATGGTCGCGATTTCGCGACGGGTTTTCCTTATGACACCAGATCGCCAAAAGTGTCGCGATATCGCGACGGTTTTTCCTTTCGGCGCCCAGTTCTCAAAACTGTCGCGATATCGCGACGAATTTTCCTTTCGGCGCCCAGTTCTCAAAACTGTCGCGATATCGCGACGAATTTTCCACTTTGCTCTCCATCTGCAAAAGTGTCGCGATATCGCGACAATTTTTCCAGTTAGCCCCAAATTGCCAAAACTGTCGCGATATCGCGACAATTTAACCATGCGCCTTCCCGAGGGCCGCGATGTCGCGACAGTCGCGATATCGCGACAGCGCGATATCGCGACAAAAACCCGCCAAAGGCCGAGAGGGCGCAACCTGTCGCGATATCGCGACATGTCACGATATCGCGAAAACAGACACAAAAAGAGAGCATGTCGCGATATCGCGACATGTCGCGATATCGCGACAGAAACCTTCCTTAGCATAAAAACACTGCACATCATTTCAGAAAACGTTCAAGGCCTTGTCGGATCTCTGCATCCTCCACAGGCATGTCACTGTGCAGCTGCATCCCAACCTCCCTTTCAGCACCCATCTTAGCAAGGAAATCGGCCGCCTTATTGAGATCTCGATTCACATAGACAGGTATCACATCATCTAATTCCCTCCAAAGCTCTTTGATTTGGGAGACTAAGATCCGCAACCTCCAAGCTTTCGAGACAAAGTTTCTCATACAGTCAAGAGCACCCACCAAGATTTGGGAGTCAGACTCAATAATAATCTTCCTGTGTCCCTGTTTGGCAGCCCAGAAGGAGGCAGATTTAATGGCAAAGGCCTCGGCTTCATTGTTTGTGGCACATCCCAGACCCTGCAGTTCCCAATAGAGCAAAGACCCAGCATGATCGCGGCACACTACTCCAATTCCAGCACTTCCCGGATTGCCTTTAGCAGCTCCATCAGTATTGATTTTGATCCATCCTTCAGGAGGAGGTTTCCAACTACCACTCACCTGCCTTTGTTGAATAACAGCTCCCTCTTCCAAAGGCTCAGAAGCAGACTGAATTTCCCCCTCGGCATGAATGGCAACCGTTTTCGCCACTTTGCTCCAAATGACTTGCCATATTCCTTCTAGAGGGGAGAAGGTTTCACGGAAAATACGGGCATTTCTCTCCAACCAAACCTGCCACCAGATAAAAAATAAACCAAGCTCCCAGCCAATTCGAAGAGCTTTGGATTTAAATCTACCTTTCTTCCAACTTTCCCAAATGTTGTTTCGAGACAAGACCCCATTAGCCTGAAGTTTAAAGTGGGAGAACCAGCGCTTCCGGATACGTCGTGTGAAAGAACATTCAAACATTAGATGATCCGCCGTTTCCTCCTGCTTGTGGCATAACACACATTGGGAAGGGCCAATGATGCCTCTGAGTCTGAGATTGTCATAGGTGAGAATTCCATTATGCAAAAACTGCCAAGCGAAGAAGTTCACTTTCGGCCAGCCCTAGGGATGCCATATCTTTCTCCAATCATGAACCAAAAAAAAGTGTGGAGGGGGCTCTGGGAGGATCTCACCATATCCCTCTTTCACAGTATAAACCCCAAGGCTCCCATAGCCCCAGGCCAGTTCATCCTCCTCATCTCTCCCAGTAAGAAACCGTTATGCCAAGATTTTTCCCAAAGTAGGTACCAACTCCGGAGGGATTGGTATTGGCCACTCATCCAGCCGCTTAAACTTTATGATCTTGTAGTCCCCCAATTGACTAGTGTTAAAGTAGCTCTCAATTTGGATCCATCCCTTATCTTCTATAGCAGATTTTATCGGTTGCAATTCAGGAAACACAACAATAATGGGAGGATTCTGGTCCCAGGAATCAGTCCAGAACCGAGCCTTATCCCCTCTCCCCACTTTCCAAAATAGTTGATCTTTGATGAGTTGAGCTCCAAGCTTGAGCGCCTGCCACATTTGGTGATCCAAAACCTTCCGAGAGGAAAGCGGCCCACATCATTAGGATGGACGGAACCCAAGTATTTGCTAGAGAGAATTCTGTTGAAGAGGGATGTTGGCTGAGAAATCCACCTCCAGTACAGTTTGCCAGCCAAAGCCTTGTTGTTAAACTTGGAGCTTCTTAGTCCCAACCCTCCTTTTTCCTTGGGTTGGGTAACCTTGTCCCGGCCAACCAAGGCCCATTTCCTCTCTCCCTTGGCACCTTCCCATAGAAATATTCTAGCCATTTTATCCGGCTCTTTCCAAATAGGCGGGGAGCGACCGGGACGGAGAATTTATAAATTGGCATGGCACTGAATAACTGACTGCAGAAAAGTTAGACGACCCCCATAACTTAACCATCTATGAGACCAATGGTTCATTCTATCTTTGATGCCATCCAATAGGTCCTTCCAAACATCTATTTTCAATTTTTTGAAATGGAGAGGGACCCCCAGGTAAACAACTGGGAGAGAGGTCCGAGTGAAACCTAAAATCTCAATAACTATGTCCTGTAACCGTTGATCAATATTGAAGAAGATCACTTTGGATTTATTGTCATTGATGACTTGATTAGAGGCCCGGAGGTAGACATTTAGAGTATCTCTGATTCTTCTTGCTTCCCTAAGGCTGGCCACTCCCACCAATCCAGTATCATCTACAAACTGTAAATGAGTCAAAACTTCAGCCCCGACCTTAATACCTATTATCTGACCTTGAAGTCTTCTTCTCAGAAAGAGTCTACCCAATCCTTCAGCCAAGATGAGGAAGAGATAAGGAGAGCAAGGGTCTCCTTGCCGCAGGCCACGAGAGGCACCAAAAGGAGGCGAGGGAAGTCCCTTGATAAGAGCAGAGTATGAAGGCGTAGAAATACAGCTCATGACCCAGTCTGTCCAGTCCTGAGAGAAACCAAAGGCAGTCAACATCTTTGCCAAGAAGCCCCACTCCACCCTGTCATAAGCCTTGGACATATCCAGTTTAATGAACATTCCTTTGTTCCCAGATTGGTGCATTGTATGGATAGCCTCCTGTGCAAGAATCACTCCATCCAAGATTTGCCTCCCTTCAACAAAACCCCCTTGCTGCGGGGAAATTATATTATGCGGGATAGGTTTTAACCTTTCAGCCATAATCTTAGTAATTATTTTATAGATCACATTGCATAAGGCAATAGGTCTAAAATCAGATAAATGAACCCCCCCCTGCTCCTTTTGGAATTAAAGTAATGAAGGTATGATTTAGAGCCTTGAGCATTCTTTTATTGGTTACGGACTCCTCGGTGATGACCAGAACATCTTCCTCCGGGGTATCCCAAAAGGCACTGGAAGAACTCAATAGGGAAGCCATCAGGACCAGGCGATTTACCAGTACTCATCCCAAAGACCACCTTCTTAAGTTCATCTCTATCTATAGGTCTAAGTAGGGCCTGGTTCTCTTCAGGAGAGATTATAGAAGGAATGACAACAATAACTTCATCTTGGGCTGCCCCATCTTGCTCCATACTTTCCTTAAAGAGTTTTGAGAAATACTCCATTGAGTGGGAGTGCATACCGGGAAGAGTGTCAAAAGAGTATCCATTCTCATCTTGAAGGAAATCCATATTATTCACTTGTCTCCTAGCACGAGCAGAGCGCTGAAAAAATTTTGTATTTCTGTCTCCTTCTAATAACCAAGTATTTCTTGCTCTCTGTTTCCAGTAAATCTCTTCTTGATTATCAATATCCTCAACCGCTTTGCGCAAAGCATCATCCTCGGATTTAAGGTGCTCGAAAATGTTTCCTTCCCTGAAATGTTTTTGCACCTCATCCCATCTGGCCAACAAGGGGGCCCGTTGGTGCTGGAAGTCTGATTTGTTAGTTTGCCTCCACTGTTTCAGTTTACACTTGACAAATTGAAGCTGTTTGTGAAATTTGAACATTGCAGTCCCAAAAGGTGGGCGGCCATCTTCCCACCACTGAGGAATTTTTCTTCGGAGATCTTCTTTTTGCAACCAAAAATTTTCAAATTTAAATGGTTTATGGTACTGCTCTATCATAGCCCCTCCCTCCAGTAAAATGGGAAAGTGGTATGAAACTGGGCCTTCCAAAATCTGAAATTTAATATTCCATTTCACAAACGCTTCCTCCGAGACCCAGAAACTGGTCTAGTTTTACCTTCCTACTGTGTGGCTCTCTTCTCTTATTAGTCCACGTAAAATAAGTGCCAGGACCTTTGATATCAACAAGGTGAAAGGCCTGGACTTGAGCAATCAGAAGCCTATCCCCTGGATCCAAAACTGGGAAACCACCTTCCTGATCCCTGGCAGATAATTTGGCATTAAAATCCCCAGCAATAATCCAATCGCAATCTTCCCGGGAGGATCTCATTGAATGAACAACATTCCATTGAAGCCGCTGGCCATCAATGCTTTGAGCCCCATAGAAGTTTGTGATTAAAACCCTGTTCAGTTGTAACAATGTTCTTAAAGAGAGATGTGAGAACACCCCTCCAAAGTCTGTATGTTCTATTGCTATCCACACCGAGAGGGTTCCAAAGAGTAACAATCCCCCCGAAGCTCCTTGGGCCGCCACATCCATATATCCGGCGCCCCTCCATATTCTACTAGCAATTTTACACATAAGATCTAAAGACATTTTTGTTTACTGAAGGAGCAAAAAGTCTGTTTTGTGTCTTCCTAAAAGTCTTTGAACAGCAGATTGATGGGTTCTCTTGTTTAAACCCCTTACATTCCGAGGATTGTATAATCATTGGAAACCTTGGGAGCAATAAGAGTCAATTGTTCTCACCGATCCTCCATTGATCAGCTTGTCCCCTTGCGCTACTAGTAGATCCTTATTGGATTTTCTACCAGCTCCTTGGGAATTACTATTCTTAGACCTCTTTTCCACCAGGTAATCCCCAACGCTGGTCTTTCTCTGTTCTTTTCTGCACTTCCCATGTTGACATCCTTAATAACTGGTTGTGCAGGGGAATGGATTACCATAGCCCCTAGGTTCTCTGGCTGCAAAGTCTCAGGGGTTTCAATCACCTGTTCTAAGACAGGAGTAGATGATAGAGGAGCATGAGAGTGGGTGTTAGTATCCTCAGCATTCCCATCCACTCCTTCCATGACTTGGTCTTCTTGGTCTACAAGGGATTTGAAGATTTCATATCGATTGGTTGGCTTGGTTTGGGCCTGCTCTTTGCCATTTCTCTTTTTGTTTTTCCTCCGTTCTGCTTGTTCAAAGCCATCTTTACGGGCATCGGAACCACGGGGGATATTGAGGGGTTCTTTGACCGGAGTGAACTTACCCTCTGCGGGGCGATTTGGCGCTCCCGACGGAGCTTCCGCTTTTATGGTCAGGCTATTTGGGCAGAACCTAGCCAAATGGCCATGCTTATGGCGGACTCTGCATCTAAAAGGTAAGGCTTCATAGTCTAGTCTGTTGTATCCAGGTTAGTCCTGCCAACTCCAATTCCACCTCGGTTGGAAGTGGCTGGCTAATGTCCATTTCTACGCATATTCTAGCAAAGACAGCAGTATTTCCCTCCATGGTATCTCTTGAAACTCCCAAATATCTACCTAGAGAATTACCAATCAACTCAAGGATCTGCTCACCCCAAAACTCCATTGGGAGAGCGTACAGCCGTATCCAGACCGGGACAGCCGTGGGCTCAATGCGAGGATCAAAACCCACTCTCCACGGTTGGACAAATAATCCTGTCGGGCCGTGGCTCCTCTTCTACGATTCAAATGCTCTGTTTCTATCCGCTAAAGAAGAGAAACTAATAATAAAATACCCATTGCTTATAGTCCATAGAGAGTACTCACCAATGGGCTCCCAGTTCTGTCTCACCCAGGTGTGTAGAAAGTTCAGAGTGGGCCGGATACCCATGAATTTGCAGATCGGATCATGGGTAGCACGGTATATAATCGTATCCTCAACCGGTTTTGGTTCTATGACAATCTTAGGCACGGACGCAGATTGTGGAAGGCGATCGTTAACTCTGTTTGCGGGTAAACCCTTTCCAGCATTCTTAAATAGCATTTGATAAGCACTTCGTTGAGCTTCATCGGAGGAAGATGCAGGGTTTTCTTTTAATATATCAGCATATGAGCTTTTCTGCCCATCGATAGATCCTGGAGGAGACCCCATTGGGCCCTCCCAAGGCAACGAACGATCCTTCAAAGTAGTGTAGATTCAATCCACAGGAGGACCTGGAAGAATCTTCCAACCAGAGACCCTGGAGCTTCGCCCGGTGCCTGCACAGAAGGTTTCCCGCCAAATCGCCAGAGCTCGAACTCAATAAATTTTGTTTGTCTTACATATTCCAATGAAAAAAATATAACTTATGTATTATAAATTAAAAGTTTGATTAATAAAAATGACTGATTCATAAACATTATTAGGATTAAATTTTCAAGTATGTTATGACAATACAATATGTTTTTTTTTTTTAATTATTCATAGGAAAATGGATAACTCCGTGAATGGGTTGCCTCTATAAACCCTAGGCCCTGCTGGTTAAAGCACAACCAATGGGACCTCGACCCTCCAATGCATGAAATGGGGTAAGCAATCTGTTTTTTTTATAATACATGGAAATAATCCCTTGCCCCACCTCTTTAAACATGTTTAATCTTACAAGTCTCTTACTTAAAGTAAACATTTAAAAAAGCGGGTCAAAAAGTTATTCTCATGTATATAATAAAAATAATAATCACTATCGTTATTATTTTATTATGCAATTAAATTATACAATTCAACTTATTTAAGTTAATAATAAGATTATAATATCCGCCCATGTAGATGAGTTGGAGAGCAAGTGGGTAGTTAAACCTCTCTAGTTGTTGAGAGGCACAGGTTCAAATCTCTCGCCTCACATGTTGCGGATATGTTATATGGTTCCCTTGTGGTCAAAGTCTGTTCAGCCCCTTGTGGCCACCACCAAAAAAATATAATAATAATAAGATTATAATGCAATATAAATAAAATCCTTTAAAATACATGAAACCACATTAAAAAAATTATTAATCAATTTTTTTACACCCGACCGTTGACCGAACAAAGAGATTTTACACCCGCTTTAATCGTTGTACGGGCACGAAACCCACTTGCACCTTCATGCGCAACAACATAACCAAAAATTCTGTTCCTACTTGCTACTCCCTTGAGAGACCTAGCAACGAAGGAATACGAAAATTACGTATTGTAGCCGTAGGTTAGATTGTAGGCTTAAGAAGATTTACCGTTTAATTTTTTATTTTTACTTTTAATACAGATGTTATATGGGGCTGGAGACCTGGCCATAGGGTTTTCAGTTGCTTAGTAAATGAGGTAAAATTTTATTTTTTCCTTTTAAAAAATTTATTTTTATTATTTTTATTTTTAATATTTTATATACTTAAAATTATTAAAAACAATATTAAATTTAACCTTCTTATAATAAATAAATATATTTTTTATTAGACTGAATCATTTACCTTCTCTCAATAAACATCTATATTTACACTTTATACCAAGACCGTCGTGCTCCTCCTCACTGTTTTCAAACTTAAATAAATAAGAATTATAATTATATTGCAAACCTTTTTGAGGGACGGTTTAGTTTTAGTTTTTGGGTTCTAACTATTAGGCGAGAGTGTGCTTTATTGAGATTTATATTAAAGTTAAAATTTATAATAATTTTTATAAAAAGTAAAAGGGTAAGGTAGTTTTTATCATAAGCAAGGTTATAAATTATATGAGATTGATGTTATTTATTAATATATGTTTATGTTCAACTATTTAAGGTCATATGAAACAAATGTTGTTTACCTGATATATGGTTATCTCCAACCATCCTTTGGTCGCCAAAGCATAGTGTAAAATCTTACCTCCTTAGGATTTGAACCTTGTATTTTTATTTAGAGTTCTAAAGTCTCTACTTTTATTCAGAGTTCTAATGTCTCTACCATTAGGCTATTTAGATTATATTGTAAAATATAAAGTAAATTTTAATGTCTACGAGGTCATAGGTCATATGAGACTATAGACACCTAAAACGCGTCATGTCAAGATGACTACTCATGTGGGACATGCTAAATGCTAAAAAACCATATGGAAGTTGGACAAATACCAAGGTATAATAGTGGTTCTAACCACTCATTTAAGCATTTTAGTCTAACCAATGTTTCTCACGGTTGAGACCCCTGGTTAACAGAGTTGATCGTGCCTCAAAGCCGTGACTAGCCGTTAAAATCATTTGGACCTTGGCCGACCCAAAATTGGTTATAACGACCAATTGGTTGCATATCAGAGCGATTTGGGGGCAAAAAGATCCAGAAGCTTCCCTCCAACTGCTCCAACTGCCCTTTCTTGATCTTGGCTTCCCTATGAAGCTAGGACATAGCCTTCCTAGATGCTATAAGAACCCCCTCCTAATTGGGAAACAAAGAGATGGATCCCAAATTGAAAAACGGTGAAGCCTTGTCGAATTGCATATTCACTTGCATGCATTGATAGGAATACCTTTTGCTGCCCAATTGGAGATCACATGGCACTTGGAATCAAGGAGGCTATGGAGGGCTAGGAAGAATCAAGAAACACAATCGAGTCCATTTCGTCTTCAATCTAAACAATTCAATCGCCAAATTTGTCAGAGGACATCATGGCGACCCTTGATCATCAATTCATCAGATTGAATTAAGGAATCAAGCCTTGATTAGAGAGCAAGGACATTCATGCCTCAACCGCGGCTATCAATGCCAACTGCTTGACAAACTCGCGATCAAGGTTTAATCCTCAATTTAGTCGGTCTAGTAATAGGTTTTCATTTCCATTTGCTTAGTTAAATAGATTTATGGTAGATTAATTTTTTTTCTATTAATTAGATTGATTAGAATCACTGATTTAGGTTAGTTTCCCTTCATTTTCTAGTATTAATCAATTCTAGATTAGGTGTTATTCTTTCCATGCACATATGTTCTTAATGCTTAATTAGGAGGTTTTCTGACTAGATCTATATTTTTCTCACATTCTTAATGGAAAATTTATCATGTTTTAGCATAGATTCTTATCTTTATATGCTTTCTTGATTTCATGTTTCTTATATTATTTTCATGCAAGATTTGGATCAAAATCCTCATCAAGAGAGACCTCCTTTGTCTCTAATTGTTTCTTGTTGTTTCTTGAATGCAATATTAACAGGGTCGTGCCATTCAACGCAACAAATGCCTCTAATCATGGATAAGAATGCTATATTTGTCTTGGAGCAATTCGTGTCAACCTAGGAAGCCTTTGGATTACATATACTCTTGCGTGGGGATTTTCTCTATAATTGTAATCATTGTATCACATTGGGTATCCCTAAGAGGGACAAATTTGTAATCGAGTTTCAATAAAAAATTAATAAAGGAAACCCCTTATTTCGGTTATATGCAAATTTGTTCATCTTTCATGCTTTATGTGATTTAGTCATTACTAGTTAGGTGTATGCTTCCTTGGTTGCCACAGAAGGTGATCACGACGGAACTCTGCAATTTATGCACTATGGAATATAACTTACTCAATTTTTTAATGAAAGGTCTTAATTATGGTTGAGAACTACGATTAACAGTTGTAACTGCGGTTGACAACCGCAGGTAACAATTGTAGTTGTGCCTGATAGACGTAGTCAATAAAGAACAGAACACACAACAAACATCCATAACTCCATCAGACTTGGATCTGATGTAGGCTTCATTTTCCTGTGTTTTTGTTGTCTGTCTGTATTTTTATTTTCCAAAATACAAAGAAATGTTAGACTAATTAGAAAACACAGTGAAAAGTAAAAGGGAAATCCTAGATGCTTTCCTAGTTTTCTACTAGTCGTTGTTAGGAATAGTGGATCTCTGATTTCAGTTCACCCTAGTCTCCAATGGTCTAGGCCATTCTATGTTTTCAAGTTTGCATGTATGAGGCCCAATTAGTGGCCATTCCTTCATAGGTAGAATTGCATTCTCTAAAAATCATTTAGCATAGTCGTGCATTCCTTTGAAAGTGAAACATTATTTTGAAAGCATGTAGAATCATTTGAGTGTTGTTTTATGCATTTCCATTTCATGCAAAGTAAAAAGAACCACACACACCACGACACATTGTAAACGCTAGTGAGTTGGAAGTCACATCCAACAACTAGTAGGGTTCAACGACGGTGGCAGTAATTCCATACGTTGGCCCAACTCCCTTGATCCTTTTATTACTAGAATAATACCGAATCCAAGAACCATCATAACCCATGGAAAATTTACATGTATTTCTCTTCGAAGAGGTATAACGTTGACTGTGGGTAAACTAGGTGAGGACCAGGAGGACATGTGCTCCCTGATCATGTGTGGGCTTCATTACCACACATTATAAGTGGGATAACATGACCTGGAGTTCATAGACAGGTTGTCAAGCTACGAGTATACAAGTGAAAACCCTTAAAAAATTGAGTATATCATCAACATTTTGAAAACACAATGAGAGTTACTTTCTGATACAACAAACTTGAAAAACACATCAAATAGTTTAGGGTTCACAAGCAAAATTTAAAAGAAGATAATCATCATTGTTTACTTTGCTTTCCTTAAAAATTACACAAAATATAATATAATGGTGTGAACACAGAGAGACCGATCCGGGCATAGACCTGAGATCAAAGCCGAAGCTCCACCCATTGCACAACACAATGTAGAAGACCCTCAACCATAGAATCCTCTTGAATGTTGTTCGATGAGTATTAGAGAGGAAAATTCTATGTGCAGGGATCCTATTAAGAATACCCCAATTAGAGGAAGTGCTAGACACTCCTCAAGAAATAGACTAGAGCATGGGGCTTCCCAGCATGGGGGTCCCGAACATGGTAGCATTTATCGAGATCACACTTCGTGTGCATCCACGGGATCAGTTGAAGAGTATGTCATAGAGGAATCCAAATTGGTACCCCTTCGACCTATATCTAAGGGAGGCTCAAGACCTCCACCATCTAAGTATAGACAAGATCGAGATCCACCCATTCAAGGGCAAGTAGATAGGGTCGCTTTTGAGCTTAGGCCCATGCAGACTCCCTATAGAAGTGAACTGATATTCTCACAATGACACTGAGAGGGGGGGGTGAATCAGTGTAGCAATTTAAATACAGATCTACAGCTCTTTCAAACTTAAGCAGAGAGAACTTAAAAACAGATACAACAAATAAACAAGAGAGCAATCCACAACACAAGATTTAACGAGGTTCACCAGATTTGGCTACTCCTCAAAAATTAGACTGCTTGGACACCCATCCAAATCTAGCCTTTGCAAAGCACCAACTTTACAAACAATTTATCTGCACCAACAGAAAGGAGCACCAACCCCCAAATGCCAAGCACCAACTTGGACTTCAGATTTGAACAGATTTAAAAAAAAAAAAAAATGCCTTCTCTACAATAAGACCCTCACTGGTCTAAATCCTTTATAACAAAAACTTCATATTCTTACAGCTCTGCTATTCTCTCTTACAACACTCTGTTCTGTACTTTTATAGCACTCTGTTCTTCTTTCATCCCTTCATAAAATCTCCCTTTTCATGGCAGCAAATCCTTCTTGGAGACCCTCCTAAATTTTTAGAACCTTTGTTGGAAGTCTGGAACATATTTAGAATTAGCATTCTTTATATATAAATCGATATTTTGTGATGTTCCACGATTTGGCTTGTCTATCTCAAAAGAGGTAAAAATGGAGTAGGTGGGAAGTATAGTGAAAAGCCCTAGGCTTCAAACCTCCAATATATTTTGTGAGAATTTTAATATTTTCATGCCTATGCAAAATATTTTGAATTTAAATTTATCATATTTAATATAATTTTGTATTTTTTATAAAATAATAATTTATGATTTTTAAGAGAAAGTTTATATTAATAATAAAACATGATTTTAGGCTTTGCAAATTAAATTGTTGTTAATTTATAAAAAATAAAATAAAAACATAAAGTATTTAAGTTTATACATAAAGTAGATTATTATAGGGTACAACCTAGTTAGATCCATCAAGGTAATGGTTCTTCATACATTATAATTACTAATACATAAACATATATAATACTAGGAATGACTACCACACTAAACAATAGCCAATATATTACTAGCAACTTTTCATACAATTCTCTCATAAAAATTATGGTGGATTCAAATTTCAGGTTACTACCTCAATGGATGAAACATCATGAGGTCACTCCTCCAGAGTAGTTATATTGCAACCAGGAACGGTGTTATGGCACAACTCCAAAATCCAAGTCTATTATGGATCTTATTGATGAGGTATCCAAGAACCTAGTTCTGATTGTGAATCCCATTCACCTACAATATGTTATCATGCATTAGGGAGGTGTGCCTAGACCAAGGGGGTAAATCCCCCATATAAGCAAAAATCTACACCTTAGTTTCTAAAAAAAATGGATAGAAACTCTCAAAATGTCCTTAGCTCATATGATAAGGATCATGATTAGTTAAGAGACCAAGGAGGTAGATTTTATAGTTAACACAAGTGAAAAACAGTGAGAGAAGATCAACAAACACTTCTTAATCTCCTTTGATAGAAGGAAAAAATCAAAATAAGTGTTTGATAGACTCAACTTGTTCACAAATAGGACAAAAGGACTAGGCTAGGTTGAGCTTTGCTAAATCCTGAAGAGAAGGGATTTTGCACTTAAGGACTCTTTAGACAAACAACAAATCCTAGGCAACAAGTGGCACTTTCCTAGTCTATCGATGATAAAAAGTCATTGTTGTTTGGAAACATGAAGGTCCCGCTTCTCGTTAAGTTGAGGAAATAAGTCAAAGTAAGGGATTGGGTGAGAATACAACTATTTAGAATGGATGGCTTGTAAGGGGAATTTATTCCACCATCTACAATCAAACTAGGATATAATAGAGGAGCTCATTTTGATAATAACCAGACTAAGAATAAAATTGATAACCTCCTCAAATGCCACTTGACAGTAGGGAAGCAAGAGATACTAAAACCTTGCTTGTTGCTAAGAGAACCGCTTCCTTGAAGACTCATGCATTTTGATGCCTCTTCATAGGAATTGGATAGCTTGGCAAGCCTACAACTCCTTGATTTAGTGAAAGGTTGTATACTTGTGAGCTAGGATTTCCATAGCCACTCACAACTTTTCTAATTAATGAAAAATTTAGGTTATAACAAATTTTTTCAATCTCATTTTGTTGATGATATTTTGAAGATTATCTCTTAATAAAAGGATATGGAGTTTAAATTAAGATAATCATGTTATGAAAGGGATATTGTTAATACTATAAAATTTAGGATCTTTTTTATGAACATTGCCTTAGATTTACAAATGATTATTGTGGAGATTTCATAGATTCAAGTTGAAATTTTCCCACTAACATATTTAGGTATTCCTTTGTTTGATAAAGAAAAGGAGTTATGAGACTTAGTTTTGGATAGAATTAAATTTTATTTGACACAATAGTAAGGTAAGTGCATAAGTCATAAAGAGTACATTGCAATTTATCTCTATATATATGTCGTTTGTTTCAAAATTGCTAGCAGGTATAACATCTATTTTTGATAAAATTCAAAGATACTTTCTTTGGAAACGTTGTGAGAAACAAATTAGGTTAGGTTACTCTTTGCAAGTGGGATAGATTTTGTAGATAAAAGAATATTGGAGCAAGCATGTAAAATTATATCTACTTATGAGTTTAACATTAGAGGCAAAAGTTCATCCAAACCCCATAAGGGGGGCGGAGGTCCAAGGTTCAAATATCGGGCCTCATCGGACTAAACGCTTGTCCATTTCCTGGTGCTTTTAGTGGCGTAAAAGATTTAAAATGATTGTGGCATGGCGGTTATAGGGGCGGAATGCACGAAGATCTGTGTGGTGGCTTCCATGGCAGACAACGCAGAATACTATGGCAGCCATAAAAGCTGGACAGTCTGCCCGGATTCGTGGCGACTATCGATTCCAACATGTAAAAAAAAACATTAGAGGCAAAAGTTACTTAGAGATTATTCAAAGATCAAGGGAAGAGTTGGTCAAAAATGATACTTCAAATATTTATAGGTTTTATTGATGCAATAAAATTATTGAGGTAAAGAGCCTTATCCAAGGATTCAACAATATAGAAGTTTATATCAAAACCTTAAAATTGATCAAGAAACATTAGGTGGTCAGCCAATGAGAGGGATTTTATAAAATTTTGGTCTTGTGATTGCTTGAAGCCTTATCCTTGTATCTTCAATCCAAAATTACAATTGTTTGCTAAGGCATGTCTAGCTTGTAGTGGTTTGGAGGTAAAAAACTATGTAAATATAAGTAATAATTACAAAATATGGATCTACTAGTAACCTAGTTAAAGGGGAGGGTCTTAAAGAAATAGTGGATAAAATTTAAATTATCCTTCAAGAATTCTATTTACCCAATTTTATGTGAAAGGATAAGTTGGTTTAGAAGCTATCAAAAAATGATGGATAATTGGTTAAGTTGGGATTTAAGGCTTTAGAGCAGAATCCCTACTTCTAAATATTTACTTGAAGAATTCTCGCTCACTTGATGTCCTTCCTAACACCTCAACATTCCTTTGGTTAATAGTCTAAAGCAAAATTCTTGCATTAAAATTCTACGAAGAAGAGGATAACATGGACCTTTAACATGTGGCTTTTGTAAGAAGGATTTAGAAACATGGAATCATTTCCTTCTCCATTGTTTCCTTACACCATTTAAGGTCACTTAGAGAGAGAGAGTATTGGGTTGCTCTAGAAATATTGGATTAATTATTTAAAAGCTAAAGTATTATGCATTCTATGGAGGATTGATGTTTCCATTATTGTTGGAATTTATGCATTGAAATGAATAATAGGATTTTAAAAATAAATCTTATAATCATGTTGAACTTTGAAATCTTATCCTGGGAATTCTTAAATGTAGAAAAAGAGGTTCTAACCTTTTGGTTATAACATTTGAATATGCATACATGGTGATATATAACAATAGATTTAATACAAAGGATATATTTTATAGCAAATTAAACATGTCTAAAATTTAGGTTCATTAAATTTAATTTTGATGATGCTTAGAAAGAAAATATGTGAAAAGCTATTGAAGGTGGCTTTTCTTATAATGAAGGGAAACCTCTCCTCATATAATTTAAATCATATAAAACTTCAACTAATAAATATATAGAGGCTAGGGCACATCTTACAAGGATCAAGATTGTCATTAAAAAAATATGGAAATATATTTCAAATTAAGGAGAATTAACAAATATTACTAATACTAGCAAAGAAAATGGATGAGAGGATTGGATAAAAAATACAATATTATTGATGTCGACCAACTATTATTGTAGGCAATATTTTGTAAATGTCAACATATCTATAGATAAGATAATTTATTATAGATAATTTAGTTAATTGTGATGTTGATCTCCCTATTGATAAAAATCAAATTTTTAAAGATGATTTATCAAGGGATATTTTATCTCTTAATGCAAAGGATATTAAAGAGTTGACTTAATGAAAATGATAATAAGAAGTTGACTTAATCAAAATGATATTAAGGAGTTGAGTAGAGAAAAATATCCTTAAAAAAATAATCTTATTATTTTGATGGAAGTAGCTCCAAATAGAAAGCATAGATAACTTATGTATTATAAATTAAAAGTTTGATTAATAAAAATGACTTATTCATAAACATTATTAGGATTAAATTTTCAAGTATGTTATGATAATACAATATGTTTTTTTTTTAATTGTTCATAGGAAAATGAATAACTCCGGGAATGGGTTGCCTCTATAAACCCTAGGTCCCGCTGGTTAAAGCACAAACCAATGGGACCTCGACCCTCCAAGGCATAAAGTGGGATAAACAATCTACTTTTTTTATAATACATGGAAATAATCCCCTGCCCCACCTCTTTAAACATGTTTAATCTTGCAAGTCTCTGACTTGTAGTAAACATTTAAGAGGACGGGTCAACAAGTTATTCTCATGTATATAATAAAAAAATAATCACTATCCGCTATTATTTTATTATGCAATTCAATTATACAATTCAACTTATTTAACTTAATAATAATAAGATTATAATGCAATATAAATAAAATCCTTTAAAATACATAAAACCACATTAAAAAAAATTATTAATCAATTTTTTTACACCCGAGCGTTGACCGAACAAAGAGATTTTACACCCGCTTTAATCGTTGTACGGGCACGAAACCCACTTGCACCTTCATGCGCAACAACATAACCAAATTCTGTTCCTACTTGCTACTCCCTTGAGAGACCTAGCAACGGAGGACTACGAAAATTACGTATTGTAGGCGTAGGTTTGATTGTAGGCTTAAGAAGATTTACCGTTTAATTTTTTATTTTTACTTTTAATACAGATGTTATATGGGGCTGGAGACCTGGCCATAGGGTTTTCAGTTGCTTAGTAAATGAGGTAAAATTTTATTTTTTCGTTTTAAAAATTTAATTTTTATTATTTTTAATTTTTAATATTTTATATACTTAAAATTATTAAAAACAATATTAAATTTAACCTTCTTATGACTTAATCATTTACCTTCGCTCAATAAACGTCTATATTTACACTTTATACCAAGACCGTCGTGCTCCTCCTCACTGTTTTCAAACTTAAATAAATAAGAATTATAATTATATTGCAAACCTTTTTGAGGGACGGTTTAGTTTTAGTTTTTGGGTTCTAACTATTAGGCGAGAGTGTGCTTTATTGAGATTTATATTAAAGTTAAAATTTATAATAATTTTTTATAAAAAGTAAAAAGGTAAGTAGTTTTTATTATAAGTAAGGTTATAAATTATATGATTGATGTTATTTATTAATATATGTTTATGTTCAACTATTTAAGGTCATATGAAACAAATGTTGTTAACTTGATATATGGTTATCTCTAACCATCCTTTGGTCGCCAAAGTATAGTGTAAAATCTTACCTTCTTAGGATTTGAACTTTGTACTTTTATTTAGAGTTCTAAAGTCTCTACTTTTATTCAGAGTTCTAATGTCTCTACCATTAGGCTATTTCGATTATATTGTAAAATATAAAGTAAATTTTAATGTCTACAAGGTCATAGGTCATATGAGACTGTAGACACCTAAAACACGTCATGTCAAGACGACTACTCATATGGGACATGCTAAAAAACCATATGGAAGTTGGACAAATACCAAGGTATAACAGCGGTTCTAACCACTCATTTAAGCATTTTAGTCTAACCAATGTTGGTCACGGCTGAGACCCTTGGTTAACAGAGCTGATCGTGCCTCAAAGCTGTGACTAGCCGTTAAAATCAGTTGGACCTTCGCTGACCCAAAATTGGTTATAACGACTAATTGGTTGCAAATCAGAGCGATTTGGGGGCAAAAAGATCCAGAAGCTTCCCTCCAACTGCTCCAACTGCCCTTTCTTGATCTTGGCTTCCCCATGAAGCTAGGACATAGCCTTCCTAGATGCTATAAGAACCCCCTCCTAATTGGGAAACAAAGAGACAGATCCCAAATTGAAAAACGGTGAAGCCTTATCGAATTGCATATGCACTTGCATGCATTGATAGGAATACCTTTTGCTACCCAATTGGAGATCACATGGCACTTGGAATCAAGGAGGCTATGGAGGGCTAGGAAGAATCAAGAAACACAATCGAGTCCATTTCGTCTTCAATCTAAACAATTCAATCACCAAATCTGTCAGAGGACATCATGGCGACCCTTGATCATCAATTCAATAAATTGAATTAAGGAATCAAGCCTTGATTGGAGAGCAAGGACATTCATGCCTCAACCGCGGCTATCAATGCCAACTGCTTGACAAACTCGCGGTCAAGGTTTAATCCTCAATTTAGCCGGTTTAGTAATAGGTTTTCATTTCCATTTGCTTAGTTAAATAAACTTATGGTAGATTAACTTTTCTTATGTTAATTAGATTGATTAGAATCACTGATTTAGGTTAGTTTCCCTTCATTTTCTAGTATTAATCAATTCTAGATTAGGTGTTATTATTTCCATGCACATATGTTCTTAATGCTTAATTAGGAGGTTTGCTGACTAGATCTATATTTTTCTCACATTCTTAATGGAAAATTTATCATGTTTTAGCATAGATTCTTATCTTTATATGCTTTCTTGATTTCATGTTTCTTATATTATTTTCATGCAAGATTTGGATCAAAATACTCATCAAGAGAGACCTCCTTTGTCTCTAATTGTTTATTGTTGTTTCTTGAATGCAAGATTAACAGGGTCATGCCATTCAACGCAAAAAATGCCTCTAATCGTGGATAAGAATGCTACATTTGCCTTGAAGCAGTTCGTGTCAACCTAGGAAGCCTTTGGATTACATCTACTCTTGCGTGGGGATTTTCTCTAGAATTGTAATCATTGTATCACATTGGGTATCCCTAAGAGGGACAAATTTGTAATCGAGTATAAAAAATTAATAAAGGAAACCCCTTCTTTTGGTTATATGCAAATTTGTTCATATTTCATGCTTTATGTGATTTAGTCATTACTAGTTAGGTGTATGCTTCCTTGGTTGCCACAGAAGGTGATCACGACGAAACTTTGCAATTTATGCAGTATGGAATCTAACTTACTCTATTTTTTAATGAAAGATCTTAATTGCGGTTGAGAACTGCGATTAAAAGTTGTAACCACGGTTGACACCCGCAGACAACAATTGCAATTGCGTCTAATAGACGTAGTCAATAGAGAACAAAACACACAACAAACATCCAGAACTCCATCAGACTTGGATCTGATGTAGGCTTCATTTTCCTGTGTTTTTGTTGTTTGTCTGTGTTTTTATTTTCTAGAATACAAAAAATGTTAGACTAATTAGAAAACATAGCGAAAAGTAAAAGGGAAATCCTAGATGCTTTCCTAGTTTTCTACTAGTCATTGTTAGGAATAGTGGATATCTAATTGTAGTTCGCCCTAGTCTCCAATGGTCTAGGCCATTCTATGTTTTCAAGTTTGCATGTATGAGGCCCAATTAGTGGCCATTCCTTCATAGGTAGAATTGCATTCTCTAAAAATCATCTAGCATAGTTGTGCATTCCTTTGAAAGTGAAACGTTCTTTTGAAAGCATGTAGAATAATTTGAGTGTTGTTTTATGCATTTCCATTTCATGCAAAGTAAAAAGAACCACACACACCACGACACATTGTAACCGCTAGTGAGTTGGAAGTCACATCCAACAACTAGTAGGGTTCAACGACGGTGGCAGTGATTTCCATACGTTGGCCCAACTCCCTCAATCCTTTTATTACTAGAATAATACTGAATCCAAAAACCATCATAACCCATGGAAAATTTACATGTATTTCTCTTCAGAGAGGTATATCGCTGACTGTGGGTAAACTAGGTGAGGACCAGGAGGACCTATGCTCCCTGATCATGTGTGGGCTTCATTACCACACATTATAAGTGGGATAACGTGACCTGGAGTTCATAGCCAGGTTGTCACGCTACGAGTATACAAGTGAAAACCCTTAAACAATTGAGTATATCATCAACATTTTGAAAACACAATGAGAGTTACTTTATGATACAACAAACTTGAAAAACACATCAAACAGTTTAGGGTTCACAAGCAAAATTTAAAAGAAGATAATTATCATTGTTTACTTTGCTTGCCTTAAAAATTACACAAAATATAATATAATGGTGTGACCACGGAGAGACCGATCCGGGCATAGACCCGAGATCGAAGCCAAAGCTCTACCCATTGCACAACACAACGTAGAAGACCCTCAATCATAGAATCCTCCCGAACGTTGTTCAATGAGTATTAGAGGGGAAAATTCTATGTGTGGGGATCCTATTGAGAATACCCCAATTAGAGGAAGTGCTAGACACTCCTCGAGAAATAAACTAGAGCATGGGGCTTCCCAGCATGGGGGTCCCGAACATGGTAGCATTTATCGAGATCGCACTTTGGGTGCATCCACGGGATCAGCTGAAGAGTATGTCATAGAGGAATCCAAATTGGTACCCCTTCGACCTATATCTAAGGGAGGCTCAAGACCTCCACCATCTAAGTATAGACAAGATCGAGATCCACCCATTCAAGGGCAAGTAGATAGGGCCACTTTTGAGCTTAGGTCCATGCAGACTCCCTATAGAAGTGAACCTTGTAAGTTCACCATAGACATGTCTAAAGTGGGAGCTAAAGGCATGCCACCTCATGAGCCATGGCATAGTAGTCGATTATATGGTCTAGATAGAGTCCTAGGACAACTAGGTTATAAGCCTTCACCTGCTCCCTCTCGATCTACGAGTGAGTGTAGCAAAAGCACCATTAGGACCATCTAAGAACCTGGAGAGTGCTTCAAACATTATCATGATATGCGTGCTCCTAAATCCCATGCAAGCATAGATTATAGGGAACAACCTGCATGAATGCCATCTTCATAAACAAGGGCAAGAGCGTGGTAAATCAATCTATTGGGGAACACACCCACAAATCCGTTCAAATAGAGTGCACACACCAGAGGCCTCATACGGCTGATCACATAGATAGATCTCATAGACTAGTATTAGAGTAGAGACATCATATCCTTTAAGACCAATTGGAGGATGTTTGCATAGAGTGGGAATGCCTCAAAAATGAGGACACTTAGAGGCAAAGGTTCATAAGACAACGCTTATATGAACAACACATGTGTGAGCAGCGCATCCTTGATTAGAAGGAGCATGTTGAGAGGGAGGATCGATTGGCCAGTGATGGTTTACCTCCCCGTAGTGAGCTCAGGGAGTGCATTGATAGATGAGTGGCTTCACAGTTTGAATTGTGCCCTGAGTATATAGACACACATACTCACCGTATGACCCAACACAGAGATCAACATACAACGTTTGAACATTGTGGGCTAGGCAGTATGAAGAAGAGGTGGAAGAGGAGCCAGATCAAGCATATCCTAAAATATCCCAATTTGAGGAGGATGACGAGCCTAGTCCTCCACCTTGATCGAAGAAGAATTTGCCTTCGAAGGTGCCTCCATGACAATCTAGAGAAGAGGAGATCCTATATTCGTAGGCCTATAAGGCCTTGGCATAAAAGGTTAAAGCTATAGAGAAGTAAGGAACGACTTATCAAAAGCCTACCCTGAATAATATTCATAACGAACCTTTATGCCCATCAGTGCCTATTCTGGCCTATCATGAGCATTTTGAGATATTTAGGCTGGAAAATTTTCAAGGAGAGGAGGACGCTCAGAAACATGTGACAAGTTTTCTAGATATGTGCTTTCAGATCAAAAGCAATGATGCCTTGCTCTTTCATACCTTCATTACAGCCCTCTCAGGCCCAACTTGAGAGTGGCTTAATCAACTCAAAAGGTACAACTTCACTAGTTTTGAGAAATTGGATGATGCATTTCTTGAACGCTTCTCCTTTGGTGTTAAGAAAAAGGTGAATCTATCCGACTTGGCTGCTTTAATACAACATGATGACAAACCAGTTATGGATTACGAAAAATGATGGAGGAAGATGATAGCAAAGCTACCATTCTCCATCCTATCCTTTGAGTTAACTTGAATGTTTACGAAAAGTTGTGCCAAGAATATTTCGCTATTGTTGCAATTACAGCAATATCAGACATTCGAAGAGGCTTTGGTGCAAGCCAAAGTAATAGAGGATATCAAGTTATAGGAGGGTAACTTGAAGCTTAGAAATAAGAAGGAATGGAATAAGAAGAGCACTAAGAAACAACAGGCCAAGACGGCCCACGTTAATTAGGTGGTGTTGAAACTTCAAAAAGGGGATAAGGGACAACAACAATGAAATTATCAATCCCAACCTCCTCCTGCACAATATTAGCAGCACAACAAAAATCAGAGGGGTAAGGACAAAGAAAGATGCCCTCCTCACATATTCACTCAATTATCGAAATTGTTGGCATCAATTTTCCATCAGTTATGTGAGGCAAAGGCCATAAAATTACCTGAGGTCAAATTATTGGACCCTAATCAACCCAAGCCTAAGGGATATAAGGATGATCAATATTACATATTTCATCAAATGAAAGGCCATGACATAGAGGTATGTTGGTCTTTCAAACATCTAGTGCAAAATACGATCGAAAGGGGTAAGCTTCTTGTTGATAATCCACAAGTGCCAGACAATCAGAATATGGGGATTTACAAAAATCCTCTCCTCTACCCAACCATGAGATACCAAGGAATAATATTGGCCAAGTCAATCAAGTACGCATCGAACCACCAACCCACGAGTTCATTGAAATGGTCAACGTCATCACAAAACATGCAAGGTATGAAAGACCAAATCAACCTCTAGCTCCTATTAGATTCCAAGTTGCACCTCCTCCAAGGCCAACCCAAAATGCACTAGGCCAACCAACTAGACTGGTGGTGACAATCAGGAGTAGGTTAGTTTAAAACGTACAGATGACTCTAACGAAGTTATCAATTTATGAGCTGATTTAGCCGTCTCCCAAGCACAGGAAGACGCTTATGGACATCTTAAGGTTCATAGAAGTGCAATCCCAGGATCCCAAAGCGTTCATACACTTTGTGGGACACGTGCAACAGTGTCAAGAACCGACCATACAGTTTTATGATCATGAAATCAAGATGGTTTCCATGGTCACAGAGGACCCGCTGCTCCACATCATTGCATATGTAAATCACATACCTTTCAAGTGGGTTTTGATTGATACGGGATCATAAATCAATATTATCATGACCAAGGTACTAACATACCTAAAGTTACCAAAGACGCATATCATACCTTCTGCCTTCATGTTGAGAGCTTTTAACGATGTATTATGCTCAACTATCGGTACTATAGTCTTACCTACTCAGGTGGGATTGAAGATCATCCCAATGATGCGTCATGTGATTGAAGGTGCCATGTAATACAATATACTTCTAGGGAGGCTTTGGATAAGATAAATGCATTGTGTCCCTTTCATTCTCCATCAATGTATCAAATACGTTCATGAGGGACAGGTTCACATGGTACCTTTAGATGAAGAACCATTCAAATACGTGAATCTAGAAGATTTGTCGGGGGACTTCATACTCCCCTCAATGCACCTGGACATATGACCAGTGTCACCAATCAAAGATCCAGGAGGAAAAATGAAAGAAGTGTGTGCCAAACTTACAATGTCTGCATCTCAACGATCGGAGCACACGGTAACTACTTCTTCCAAATTGTCTGCATCCATAATACATCGGTATGATAGGAAGCTAAAAGCAAATATGGGAAAAAAGAGATAAATCAAGCACCCAAGCCAGCTATTATTGAGGTCTCTACTCCCATGGAAGTAGAGGAAGCTCAAGGAGAAGTCAAAGAGGCACCTCAACCTACTTTGCCTGCGTCTTCGATAGGGTCATCTGCACCGTAGGTAACCATCCATTTGGTTAATCCCAGATTAGGGGAATACATCGTGTAGAATGTGATGTTCACATCGATCATCGATATTGCATAGGATATGGGCCGACCACGAGTTCATCGCCTTCCCATTGGGATGGTGGTACCACTAGGGGTTCCACCTAACCAAACCAATTTTATCTATGGAGGGCTTGACCAACTTTCATCTTGCACTTCCATGGATGAAGATGATGATGAACCATTCGTTGTGAATGTTCATTATCTCTCTAACCTGGAATATGCCATACGATATTTCGAGTGTTACCATTGTCATGGTTACGGTCTCATATTATTTGAGCAAGGGCGTAGGAGGCCATACGAACTGTAGTATCAGTTGTTGATTGATATGTTCAGGTTAGGGTACTATAGTCAAGGGTAGGATGAGCTCCTCATAGCATATTTAGACCACCTATACCTCAGTATGGGGGTGAAGTTGAATTCAATCCTTATCACCCCAATCCCTTCGCCTTTCGAAGGGATAATTGCTAGTGTCTTATGTCACTATAGAACCACCCGAGAGATATTACGAGAAAATATTGGTGGAGACCAGTCTAGAGCACATTCCAATATCTGACTTGGACAATCAAATCTATGAAGCTTAAAAAAATATAGGTATGCACATCCAAAATCTAGATATAGTAAGAGATACTAAATTAGAAGTTGCTTCTAAGGACGTGCATGTAGTGTCCATTTTCGAAAGCAATGGATCAGACTACGATTCTAGAATAGATGAAACTGAGCTATCCTCAAACAACGAACAATATGAGGATGAAATTGAGTTGGCCTACTTAGGCCTTGTAAACTTACGTCATCTGTTACCCATGGAACAAATGGGCAAAACTTAAGAGTGCTTCATAGTTGAGAGTGACTATGAGGATGAAATGGAGCAGGCCTTCCTTGGGCCTCATCTTGCTGATCACCCAATTCTAGTGGGTAGGGGTGAGAGATTCATATATGATAATGATTACGAGGATGAAACATAGAGGGTCTATCTTGGACCTTGTGAGTTGCATCATTTACAGGCACCAATCAACATCGATGATATGCTTCATGAAGGGTATCATGATCCTCGTTTTAGAAGGGAACCATTTAGTTTGGATATGATTTACCATATAGTCTTCCTTGATCTATTGACGTACATGGAGCTCCTCGAGCCCAATGATCCCATTCGATAGTCTATTCACAAACCAGATCCAAAGATCCCCATACCCTAGAACCACATCTCGGGGATGGAAGTTTTGTCAATGTAGAATCATGTGTACATGGTCCTCGATACATGATCCATTCCATCAATATGATCTCCATTAATTTGACCACTCCACTTTGCAATCCAGCCAATCCTTCAAAACCATTATGTATTAATGTAGATGTTATTGAATGGGACCGTGTTGATTCACCCTTGGAGCCTAAAAATTTCTTCTCTAACGAAGAAATACTGCAACCTTTCCATTTTATGCTAGTATGTGCACATGATGTTTATCATGTTGAGGATGCTTCCAATGAGGAACCCATAAACCCAACATATGACATCCGCTTGATACCTACGCCTCATCAAATTGAGGAGGGATCCCACATGTAAATAGAGGAAAACTTTGAAGTGGATATCAACAATGATGCCACCAATCCTAAGAAGGTTAAATTTAGAGAGAGTTTAACTCTTGATGAGCGTGCCAACCTCATCTCTCTATTGAAAGAGAGACCTGATCTCTTTACTTGGACTTACAAGGACATTCCAGGTCTGGTTTCAAAATTGGTTACTCATAATATTTCACTAGATCTTTCAAAGAAGCCAGTCAAGTAGAAACTCAGGAAGATGCATTCAATAGTAGCCTTAATGGTTAAAGACAAATTGTAAAAGTTGTTGGATGTAGAATTTGTCATTTCCATCGACTATCCGAAATGGGTATCAAACATGGTGCTTGTAGGAAAACCTGATAGAAGGATCCATATTTGTATGAATTTTAGAGACCTCAATAAGGCAACACCAAAGGATTAATTTTTGTTGCCAAACATAGATGCTCTTGTATATGCAACTGTAGGTCATGAGATGCTCTCCCTAATGGATGATTTTTCTGGTTACAATCAAATTCGGATTAAGCCCGAAGACCAACATAAGACCGCATTCATAATGCCATGGGGGATATTTTGTTACAAGGTTATGCCATTTGGTCTTAAGAAATATATATTTCATGACTATATGCATAAGATATTAGAAGATTATATCGATGAATTATTGGGAAATTCATTGATGCGTTCTAAGCATGTAGATGTCTTGAGAAAGGTCTCTGATCTCTTAATAGAGCATAATGTCAGGTTGAATCCTAATAAGTGCATATTTGGTGTAACTTTAGGAAAGCTCTTGGGATTCATCATTTAAAAATGAGGTATTAAAGTCGACCCAACAAAGGTCAAGGCTATTTTAGAAATGTGTCCTCCCATGAATATCAAGGAATTAAGAAGCCTATAGGGCAAAGTAGCATCCATAAATCTATTTATCACATAATTATCGGATAAATGTTGACCCATGAATTGATTGCTACACAAGGGGGTCCCATTCAACTGGGATGAGGACTGTCATGTAGCCTTTGCTGAGATTAAACAATACCTGGTGACACCACCAGTGCTAGCTCCACCAATACCAGATGTACCATTTTTGCTATATATATCGACAACTGACTTTGTATTAGGGATCATGTTAGCCCAAAATAATGTGTAAGACAAAGAACAAGCCATATATTACATTAGCCGAACCTTGGTGAGTTATGAGCTAGGATATACATACTTGGAAAAGTTGTGTTTAGCAGTGGTATTCGCTACAAAGAAATTGCGGCACTATATTTTAAGTCATACGATGTACATCATATCAAAACAAAATCCTTTACAATGTATGATGAGCAAGACATCATAATACACATACTGCAAAGTGGATCATGCTACTGACAAAATTTGATTTGGAATTCATTAGCCAAAAGTCCATCAAGGGACAAGTCATAGTTGATCAAATGGCTGAGGTACCTCTTAAAAATAGTAGGCCCCTCACCATAGAGCTTCTTGATGATGCAGTCTTCACCTTATCAGAAGCACCCGAACTTGAAGAACCAGATAACAAAGTTGATATGATCTTGTTCTTCGATGGTTTGAAATGTGAGCAAGAGGGTGGTGCAAGAATAGTGTTGTTCATGCCACAAGGTGCTTCAATGACCTTGTCATTCAAGTTAGACTTCCCTTGCACCAACAATAACGTTGAATGCAAAGCCCTAATCTTGGACCTCCAAATAACTATCGCCATGAAGATCAAAAAGTTAAATATCTTTGGTGATTCCCTTCTCATTTTTAACCAAGTGAAGGAACTTTTTCAATGTAAGTGTCCCATCCTGAAAGCTTATAAGGATCTTGTTGACACTTATCTAACTCAATTAGAGTGGTATGACATCGAGGCAATCCCTCGCTCATCTAAAAAATTTGTATACACTATGGCATCTTTGGGATCTTTAATCCCTCAAAATCCATCTATCAATTTTACTACCATCCACATGAAAACATTGTCACATTCTGATGTGCAACGTGAAGCTTTGGATAACAAAGAGTCAATCAACATGATTCATATAGAACCAAACCATGAGAGGTTCTATAGAGCTAGAGACTTTCTCAAGAAGACGTCCTAGGGGTATTTTATCTCGTAGGGTCCTATAGGGAATGGTACTACCATTCACCATAAGGTTGTTTTCCAGTCTGCATTTGCAAATGCTAAATTGCAGGGGGGATGCATCATCTTGTCAGTTGAGGCTAAAGCTTATTAGAATTGGATGTCACGAATACATAAATTCCTTAAACTTGGTTTAATCCCTCAAGGATTGTTGCATGCCGTAAAACACACATTTAAATAGAAAGTGACAAAGTATATCTTATTAGGAGACATTTTGTACCGCAAAAGCTACGATGAAGTTCTTCTTTGTTGTCTTGAGCCTTAAGAATCAGCTTGGACAATTTAGCAAGCTCACGATGATATGTGTGGTGGCCATTTCAGTGGTATGACTATCATCAAGCACATCCTTTGCATGGGCTATTATTGGTCCACTAAGGAGAAGGATTGTAATGTGTATGTCAAGAAATGTGTTAAATGTTAGCATTATGCTAATCTTACGCACTTGCTATCATAGGCCTTACAACCCATTCAAGTGGCTTGGCCATTTTCTCAGTGAGGTTTTGATCTCATTGAAAATATCTCTCCTCCATCATTGGGTTGACATACATTCATTATCATGGCTACTAAGTATTTTACTAAATGAGTGGAAGCAATCCCGTTAACAATGACAATTGGAGTACATATTGTGGAGTTTATACCCACCAATATCATAATTTGTTTTGGGAGACCATCCAAAATAATATTGGATAATGGAACGACATTCAAGAAAAAAAGTGTAAGGACTTTAACGTCCAAGTATAGGATTAAACACAGTTTTACGACTCCATATTATCCACAGGAAAAATATAAATTTGAGGCTTCAAATAAGACAATGGTATCCATCTTGAAAAAGACGATATGAGAACACCACAAATATTGGAACACCCAGCTGCCCCTTGCATTATGGGCTTATAGGACTAGCATTCAGACACCCACTGGGGCAACTCCATTTTCACTAGTATATGGCGCTAAGGCCACTATGCCCTTAGAGTTAGAAATTCCAATGTTGCACATCACATTGAAAGAGTTCATTGATGATGACACCACACAACAAGCTCACCTAGATCAATTGATGCTGCTTGATGAACATCACGTGAATGCTCTTGATAATATTCGTGTTTATCAAGAGCGCTTAAAATAAGCTTACAATAAAAAAAACATCTGAGAGACTTTGAGGTTGGTGATCTTGTGCTGAAAGAGAACCAATAGAACTCAAATCTGCCACCAAAACTATGAGATAAATTTGTGGCTAATTGGTTAGGCCCTTATATAATATCTAAGAAGATTGGACCTGGGACATATCGCTTAACATCACTGGAAGGTATTGAAGAGCCTGAACCTCTCAATATCCTTCATCTTAAAGCGTTCTATGCCTAAAACCACCAAAAAGGCTCCAAAGGCATCTGTAAGCCCTTTGGTCAATTCACAAAAGGCTCCAAAGGCATCTGTAAGTCCTTTGGTCAATTCACAAAAGGCTCCAAAGGCATATGTAAGCCCTTTGGTCAAAGCATAAATGGCTCCAATGGTATATAAAATACCTTGGTCAAAATTTAAAAATTTAAAAATCCAAAAAAAAACAAAACATTGCATTTTATTTAAAAAAAACATTGCATTTTATTTTAAAAAAATATTGCATTTCATTTGCATCATGCATTTCATTTTGCACACACATTCATTTAATTGCATTGCATTAGCCATTTTCATCCACCGCACTTGCATTATGATAGGTTGTGTTTGCAATATTACAAACGATACCACATTTGTGTTTCAATCATGCATCTATGCATTATCATCATTCATCACCCTTGTGAGTAATTGTATTTTTCAACACAACCCATCTTGTTGCTATGAAGAATATACTAGGGTTTTTCGATCATTCAACCATACCTAGTGGTCTCCTCAAGATTTTGGTAGAAAGCTTGCTTTGCTTTTGTATATGAGATCTAGTTTTGATAGCACTTAGTATATCGGAATCCTATCACTAATCAAATACATTTAACAATCCTACTTAGCGCAAGGAAATATGAACACTACGAAGTGGTCCTGGTCACCTTAGGCAAAATGTTTTGTTAGTTGCTTATTTTGTGAGGCGCAATGGTCTAGGGTAGTGGTCATTGACAAAAGGACAAGCATTCCCTCCCTACCCGAATAAATACCTTGCTTACAAAAGCAAAAATATCAAAAATTCAAATCAAACCCCAACATTCAAAATCAAAATTCAAAATCCCTTACTCAAAGAAAAAAAAAAAAGAGAAAAAGAGAAAAATACTAAAGAAAATAAACAGTGATTTTTGTCACTATACATGAGCAAGTATCCAAATAAATTGAAGAAAATAAGGGGGGGATCTTGAATCCCTGGAATGATCATTACTTGAAAGCTATAGAGTTATCCCCAATACAACAATGGGCTGAATGAATCCCGCATGACATTGGGGTAGGTCTAAGCAATTTACAAATGAGCTAGCTTTAGGTGGCCTGGATTGCCTAGTGGTCTAGTATGACTGAGTTCAAACCTAGGATCAGATAGACATTTGAGGATCCTTAATACAACAATGGGCTGAATGTATCCTGCCTGGCAATAGGGTATGCTTATGCCTTATCTAATATATTCATTTGCACACACAGGGGTAATGAATATCTTGGTCTTTCAGAATGAAAACTTTATTTTTAAGAAGTCTAGTATAGTCATTATACAACTGTTGATGAGTCAACTAGGGTGTTTGAGTCTCATGAAAAACCTCAAAAATTCCCAAATAGCAACAACCAATTGCTCATGCAATCATCAAAAAATAATTTCTCTTATGAGAGTGTTTTTTAGAATTATTTGTAATATAGGTTAGATACCAGATGGATGTCTCAAATGATATTTAAACGACTACTGACTATGTTATACATATTATTTTAATTTACAAAAGCTTATGAATAAGAATAATACATCATTGTATCTCACATATGGTGTCCAATTTATCAATTATAATGATAAGATATATCACTTACATTCATGATTTTTATACATTGTGTGGTGTCATCCAATAGATTTTTAAATGCATATTGCATTCATACATTGTGTTTTAAGTGATTAAAACATACATGTTTATTTACATAGCATCATCATAGAAAACTTGTGCAATACATACATGGCATAAATCATGTCATAACATCATAAATTAAATGCATACAAGTAAAGCAAATTAAATATACATTTAACATCAAATATTGCATTCATATACATTCATCATAAGTAGTCCACCTACACATGTATATCATTGCATCTAAATCATACATCCATCATATATCTAGTGCATGTCATCCATACATCACATCATATAGCATAAAATCAACATAACATATAAGCATTGCATCCATATGCATGTCATAAACATAAAAACAATAAAACAAATAAAAATCCACAAATATAATGAGTCTCAAATGTTAGGTCATATATATATATATATATATATATATATATATATATGTGTGTGTGTGTGTGTGTGTGTGTGTGTAAGTGTGTGTGTGTCAAAAATATATGTAGGCTACATCTGTGTAGGTCCTTGACCTTACACTAAAAAATGGTATAAAAGCATCTGGCATAGATCTTTACTAAACAGGGCCTGCACCCCTAGTCTGAGAGGCTCTGCTGTTGCCTCCACCCATCTTGTGAGTCCACCTGGAGCTGGCACTTGGGGTCCTCTCTAACGTGTGTGACCTACGACTAGAGTGAGCGAAAGACCAAAGGACCAAAAGGCATTTTTTTTAATAATGCAGGAGGTTGAGGAGACAACTTTCTCGCGAATCGCAACAGCAACAAAATCGAAGGAGACTTGGGAAATCTTGGCCAGCTCCTACCAGGGAACTGACAAGGTGAAGTTGATGCAATTGCAGATGCTGAGGAGGGAGTTCGAGAACTTTCATATGAGTAAGTTGGAGTCCATAAGCGACTTCATCATCCGGACAATGGATGTCATAAACCAGATGTGGTTGAATGGGGAGAATATGGTGAATCAAAGAATTATGGAGAAGATGTTGAGGAGCCTACCAGCAAGGTTTGACTCAGTGGTGATAGCAATCAAAGAATCGAGGGATTTGACAACCCTCTCTGTGGATGAGCTCATGGGTTCTCTGCAAACACATGAGCAGAGGCTGAGTCACTCAACTTAGTCCTCACTGGAACAAGTGTTCAAAATGCAGGTCTCATTTCGAGACAGTAACAGAGAAAACTCCCACCAAGAAGCCTCAGGTTCTCAAGGAGGAAGAGGTAGAGGCAAGCGTGGGAAAGGCAACAAGCAAGGAGGAAGGTCAAACTCCAATGATGTAGAAACCGGTTGTAACTTCCATCAGCAAGGAGGAAGAGGCAACAACAAAAACCAGCAAGGAGGATCTTATCAGAGAAAGGATAAATCAAAGATCCAATGTTATTACTGCAAGAAGTTTGGTCACTATATTTCTAAGTGCAAAAAGAATATGGCCAAAGGTAACCAACAACAAGCGCACTAGAGATGCTGGTGGAAATGTGTTGTTAACTTGCAGTATTGAGGAAGAGAGCCAAAATAATATCTGGTATCTCAATAGTGGTTGCAGCAACCACATGACGGGGAACAAAGAGATGTTCTCATAACTGGATGAAACAGTCCAGTCTGAGGTGAAAATGGGGAACAATAGCAAAGTCCCTATGATGGGGAAAGGAAAAATCCTCATTCATACCAGGCAAGGTAAAAGGAAGTAGATCACCGATGTTTATTATGTGCCTAGTTTGAAGCACAATTTACTGAGCGTTGGATAGCTTGTGCAGAAGGGGTACGTTGTTCAATTCAAGGATGGACTTTACACCATCAAATACAAGGAGCATGGACAGATTGCAACTATGTCCATGACTAAAAACAAGATATTTCCACTACAAATTTAGAATGAATCTCTGATATCTTTTATTGTAGTTGAGAAGGATGCTACCTAGTTGTGGCATCTCAGATTCGGTCACCTGAGCTTTAGTGGCCTAAAATTGCTGCACAAGAAGCATATGGTGAAGGGTTTACCCCTTATTGAGCAACCAAATCAAGTTTGTGAGGGTTGCTTAGTCGGCAAGTAGCACAGGGATGCATTCCCTATAGGACAGTCTTGGAGAGCTTCATAGCCATTGGAGCTGGTGCATTCCGACATTTACGATCTAATGCAGACCAGCACATTTATCGATAACAAATATTTTTTGACTTTCATTGACGACTTCAGTCGGAGGACATGGGTATATCCCATCAAACAAAATTTAGATGCATTTGGAAAATTCAAGGAGTTCAAGGCTCTAGTTGAGAAATAGAGCAGCTAGCAGGTGAAGACTCTCAGGACAGATGGAGGAGGTGAGTATATCTCCAGTGAATTCCAAAAATTTTGCAAGCAAACTGGAATTTGTAGGTAGCTTACTGCCAAATACACACCACAACAAAATGGTGTAGCTGAGAGGAAGAACAGAACCATTATGGAGATGGCACGAAGTATGTTGAAGGTAAAGAACTTGCCTCATGAGTTCTAGGCAGAATCTATAAGTTGTGTAGTCTATCTGCTAAATCAGTGTCCCACAAAGAGTGTGAAGGACAAAATTCCTCAGGAGGCATGGAGCAACCAGAAGCCAAGCATTGCTCATTTCAAAATTTTTAGGTGCATAGCATATGCACACGTCCCAGATGAGAAGAGGAAGAAGCTAGATGAAAAAGCTGAGAAATGCATCTTCACTGGGTATAGTGAAGATTCAAAGACATATAGGCTGTATAATCCTATGACAAAGAACATGATTATCAACTGAGATGTGAAGTTCCTGGAGGATAAATCTTGGAACTGGAAATCAAAGACTGGTCAGCCAGAACTAGCAGTCATTGAGTCTGAGGACGTAGAAGAAGAATGAGTGCATCAACCTGCAGCTTCAAGTAGCAACTCTGGAGCTAGCAGTAGCACCACCTCATCATCACAAACACCTCAAATTGCAAGCAGAATATCCAACTTGAGGACACCTGTGAAGACGAGGAGCTTGCAAGACATCTATGAGGTAACCCAAATTCAATAAGAAGAACATTCTGACTTTGCTTTATTTTTTGTGTGTGATCCAATTTCATTTGAAGAAGCAATTCGGAATAAAAAATGGGTGAAGGCGATGGATGAGGAAATTGATGCCATAGAGAAAAACAAGACATGGCAGTTGAGTTATCTCCCAGTAGGGAAGAAGACCATTAGGGTCAAGTGGGTATGCAAAACTAAGTTTAATTCCCAAGGTGAAGTTGATCGGTACAAGGTCAGATTGGTGGTAAAAGGCTACAAACAGAAGTCAGGTATTGACTATCATGAGGCGTACGCATCTGTAGCTCGACTTGACATAGTTAGAATGATCCCGACATTGGCAGCCCAGAAAGGTTAGAATGTGTACCAAATGGATGTCAAGTCTACATTCCTGAATGGAGTGTTGGAAGAAGAGGTCTACATAGACCAGCCACCAGGCTATGAGTTGGAAGGACAAGAAGGTAAAGTCCTGAAGTTGAAGAAGACCCTATATGGGTTGAAGCAAGCACCCAGGGCTTGGTACAGTCGGATTGATGCTTAATTTCAAGAAAATGGGTTCATGAAATGCCCATATGAGCACACCTTGTACCTGAAGCAAAACCCAGAATGCGAGATGATAATTGTTTGCTTGTATGTAGACAATCTGATCTACACTGGAAACAACGTGTTGTTTGACCAGTTCAAAACAACCATGAAGAAAGAGTTCGAGATGACGGACTTAGGGCTGATGAAATACTTTCTAGGTATTGAATTTGTCTAATCTACAGACGACATCTTCATTTCTTAGGGTAAGTATGCGAATGATGTCCTGAAACAGTTTAATATGGAGGATAGCAAACCTGCCATCACACCTGTTGCCATAGGTCTGAAGCTAAGCAAGATAGATTCCAGCAGAAATGTTGATCCAACCTTGTTTAAGAGGTTAGTTGACAGTATCAGACCTGATTTGATGTTTGGAGTGAGCCTGATCAACAAATTTATGGAGACTCTGAAGGACACACACTGGCAAGTAGGCAAAAGGATTTTACGCTATGTCAATGGGAAGCGAAACCATGGAATTTTCTATGCCATAAAACACCAGCTGGAACTGGTTGACTACACAAATAGCGATTGGGCTGGCAGCACTAATGATCGAAAGAGCACTTTCGGCTATGCTTTCCATCTTGGATCAGGAGTAGTTTCATGGTCATCCAAGAAGCAATCGATAGTTACATTGTCCACTGCAGAGGCTGAGTATGTTGCCGCCACATAAGCCGCATGCTAGGCAGTATGGCTGCAAAGAATCTTGGGTGAGCTAAATCATCCACCGAAAAGGGCGACAACAATTTCCTGTGATAACAATTCCGCCATAGCACTGTCAAAGGATCCAATGTTTCATGGTAGGACAAAGCATATCGATATCTGCTACCACTTCATCAAAGAGTTGGTGAAAGCTGATGAAATTGTGTTACTGTTTTGCAGGTCAAAAGAATAGGTAGCTGATATTTTTACAAAACCTTTGAAGGAGGAAGACTTCAATAGGCTCCAAGAAATGTTGGGCGTCAAAGTCTGTGAAATTTGGTTTAAATGAGGGTGTTAGAAAATTAAATCAGATTTGATGCCCTGATAGATCAGATAACCGTAAATCTGATCGTCGTATTCTACAAGTGTGCGCAGTTAATGCCGATAGCTGCAATTCGACGAGTGGGCAGAAATCCTAATGTGACGCATGTCAGAGAAATCCTAATGCGGCACATGTTAGAGGCTAAGCATGTCAGAGGATAAGCCTTATCCTCCCTTCTGCTTGGCTATAAAAGGCGGGGTGGTCTTTCAAAAAATAAATCGAGGAATTAGGGTAGATCAGAGAGCAAGGAATAGCTGAGCAGAGTAGAGGAGTCGGAGCAGCAGTGTCCAGGAAACTTCTCTTGTGGTTATCCTGCAATCTGGCTTGCAGATGTCTCTATAAAATCTTTCATTGTAAAACTACATCTTGCAGTCTGTTTGAATCAATAAAGTTTGTCTTTTGTTTTGCAAGTTTAATCTCATTCTTCCTAAAATTCTATTTGCGCCAGTTCGGTGTAATTGTTTCCCTGTGCGCCCCAAGTGAGGTGCACCATTTTCGTGCGCCTCAAGTAAGGCGCACTCTTGTCGTGCGCCCAAGCCTGGGCACACTCCCCGGTTGCGCCCAAGCCAAGGCGCAATCCTTCTTTGCGGCCAAGCCTTGGTGCAAGTGGTCCTTGCGCCAGACCCTTGGCGCACTTGGACCGTGCGCCCAACCTTTGGCGCACTTGGGTCGTGCGCCAAACCCTTGGCGCACGTGGGCCGTGCGCCCAACCCTTAGCGCACTTGGACCATGCACCAAGCCCTTGGTGCACGTGGGCGGTGCGCCCAAACTTTGGTGCAATTTAAATTTGCGCTGAGTCTTTCATTATGCAAGGCCTAAACAATGCAGGGCCTTTGAACTCATTTGGTGAAGCTTCTTCAAGAGTAATTCTCTGGATGCTTCATCCATTTCAACAACAGATCCATCTGCCAGTTGTTGAAAAGTGCTCCTCTCCAAAACATTTTCCACAGCACCCTGCACAAGAACTTCACATTAATATCATGAAAACAAATGCAATCAAATCTCTTATGATGCCAGTAAAAACTTGTGAACATGAAGGCAAGGCAAATCGGGCACCATATTGAAATCCATGGTCTTGATGCCTCACTATTGCCTCTCATGTCCACGAGGGATCACTTATAACTTCATTCCCATAAGAATGGTGTCCAAACAGTTTACGAAGAATTACAGCTCCCCTACCAATATGATTTTATCTTGATACACGTACAAACTTAAGAAATTATTGCAACAAGAGATCTAGCAGAACTACTATGCAACTCTCCAAAGTCGCAGCACAGTAACTTGAAGGAGTCAAGGAGTTATCCAATGCCTCGTGATAATAATAGGCCCTCGTGAAGGGCAAATAAGTGAAGAAACAATGGAAGAAATGAAGTGCTAAAATAATTAAGACAACCGATGTTGTATATCAGTTAAGTGATATCTAAAGCATGTCACAAACTGGATAAGAGGCGTCTAATATATAATGTACAGCCTAAAAATGAAGTAAATACATTTTAAGCAAACAACAACCTTCACTAGAAGGCGATTCTGTCCAGAAGATTCCCTAACAATAACACCCATAGATTTCCGTACACGATCAAACTCCAACAAAGCCAACCTCTTTGATCTTTGTATCCACTGATCACAATAAGCTAGAGAAAAGCAAAGACAATTACTCAGAAAAGGAGGTAAAACACTTACAATATAGATTGTGTCATATGCAGCTTAAAATACGACTATCAATAAATAAACCGCTGGACTAAAACAGGTTTGGGCATCAATACTCACCTAATTTAACTGTGCCATTCTCAATATTATAGTTGGCAGTAACATGTTCACCATTGCTATTGTTCTTGGCAATTGGAGCAGAGATTGCCATTTTTTCAACTAAAACCTGCATAAAACCCATGGGGTATAAACATGTAAATAATGTCAAGAAACCAGAAATGCAGCTTAACGTCAGGCAATCATTTTGTCTCAAGAATCATGGCAAGCGAATATATTAACTTCAAAAGTTTGATCTGTTTACTGTTCATCTGTCTAATATTCTATCTCAGTTGATTCACGATATATTTAAAATATATTTCAACTTTTGTTGTCTTGCCCGTCATTTGTACACAATTCAACCATGAAACATACAGACTAGTAAACAACACAAACATTTTGTCAAGGGCTAACCTTCAAAGCTGCCTCAGTGGGCATTCCAATAGCACGAAACTGGTGATTTTGATAAGAAATCGCTGAATCATTGCAAATAGCAGCTATTTCTGCTAGATTTTCCAAATTTGCACCCATATTATGTGCAGTCCAATCTAAGATGCTCCCATCCATGGGATTATATGTTGTTCCTTCAACATGAAATTCTCGTAATGAACCACCATTAGGACCTGAGGCTATAAACTGAGAAACTGACATCTGGTTGGTGGTAAGTGTTCCTGTCTTATCAGAGCAAATGACTGTTGTGCAACCCAATGTCTCCACACTAGGAAGTTTATGCATGATTGCGTTCTTTTGTGCCACCCTCCGTGTCCCAAGTGTTAGAAATATTAACCCAGATTTCATGCCTCCGCCAGACTACGCTCTGAACTTGGGCAAAGCCAGACTCGCTCGCGCAGTTGGGGATCCCGACAAAAAGGTTTGACATGACGTCGCACCTACCCTCTGACAGATGTGACATCTGACAGATGCGATCACCGCATAAGTTAATGCCAGTTCGACGATTTAATGCCAGTTCGACGATTGGTCAGAAACCCTAGTTGAGGGTCTGTCAAAACCTGTTAGAGGACAAACCCTATCTTCCTCTCCCCGTGGCTATATAAGGCAGTTCGGGTCTTCAGAAATTATGAGAAGAAGAGAGTAGAAGTGTGTGGGTGTGGAAGGAGTAGAGAAAGTGCGAAGAATAGAGCAGAGAAAGCAAGGAGAGCATTTCAGTGAGCAGTGTGACTCATCTGATTAATGTTCGAGCAGCCAACTCCATATTTCTCCTTTTAGTTATCCTGCAGCTTAGTCTGTAGATGTTTTTATTTTCCTCAGTTGAGGACTTCTGTAACCCTCGTTTCATATGAATAAATATTGTTGTTGTTTAAGGCATCTTTAGGGTTTGCAGTTATTTTTTTATGTGCTAAAGTCTGTTGTTCTCTGTACAAATCGCCTCAGAGCGATTTCGTTCAAGTTCTATAAGTTAGAGCTCAGATCTGAAACATTGCTTTCAGATCCGACGTTTCTCTCTTCCCATACGGTTCTTGCCAAGCCAGGCAAACCAAGCGGCAGCCGCGCAAGCCTTCGGACGGGAAAATATTGCAAGGCCAAATTTGGCCAAGTCTGGAAGCTGTCTTCCAACTTCGCTGCCGCAACCCGACTGCGCCCGAGATCCGAGCGCAGCCCGATAGCGCAAGCGCAGCCCAAGTGCGCAACAAGTTGGAGCGCACCTCGAGTGCGCAAGCGCAACCCAGTTGAGCAATATCCGAGGGTGCACCCCGAGTGCGTAGTGGAAGCGTGAGTCGGGCCCATTCCCCACTTTGCTGTGCACCGTTCAGACTTCAGAAAACCTCCCTTGTTGCGCCCTGCGCCCTGCGCACTCCGTTCTTCGCTCTCGATGCTAGACTTCAACAAATCTCCCTACTTCGCCCTGCACCGTGCGAAGTTCGTACTTCGCTCCCACACTCAGACGTCGACGAATCGAAGTTAAAATTCTTCACCAAGGGCCATACAAGTAGTAATAACTGCAGGCAATCCTTCTGGTATAGCAGCAACTGCCAAAGCCACAACAATCTTGAAATAGTAAGTGCACTTCGTAAATGAGAATGTAATATTTTTTGGCCAGCCATCAACAACATCCCATGAGAGAAAATATTTGTAGTTGATAATCCACACTAGAACACAAATAAACCCAATAGCTATTGTTAGACGTTCCCCAAATTCATCTAGTTTTTTTTCAAAGGCGTATCACCATCTTCTAAGGAAGCCTCCTGGATTTGCGCTTGAATTTGCCCAATTTCTGTAGACATGCCAATGTTCACTACAATACAGGTACAACAACCATTGAAAACAGTGGTTCCTGCAAAAACCATACATTCTTTTAACTGCAATTCACAGTCATCCATAAGAATTGCATTTGTGCTTTTAATAACAGGCATGCTCTCTCCAGTAAGGGAGCTCTGCTCCATCCTAAAAGTCGATGTCTTTAGGGATGCAATACGCATGTCTACAGGAACCTTGTCTCCCACCCTTAGTTCAACTATATCCCCTGGAACAAGTTCTCGGGCAGGTAGATTTGGCATATAACATCCATCTCTCAAGACTTTTGCTTGTTCAGATAACATTTCTTTGAGAGCATCTAAATCCTTCTCAGCATTACTCTCTTGCCATACTCCTACAATGGCATTGAGTATAAGAATCAAAAGAATCACAAGAGGCTCTACATATGCCATTATGCCCTCCTCATCGGTCTCAGTATTTTAACCAACGTATCATCAAACTGTTCTAGAATCAACTTCCACATGGGTGTACCATTTTCCTTCTTAATCTCATTCCATCCATATTTTTGTTGTCGTTTGTCCGCTTCATGAGAGCTTAATCCTTTTTCTAAACTCACATCATATTCTTTCAAGCATTCTTCCACTGTTCTAGACCAATCGCAGATGGGCCTTTCCTCCATGGATTGCAAATGTGCCATCGATAAATTAAATAGTCTGAAATTAGACCATTTTTTCCCACATTAAATGTGCATGCTTTAAAAGGAAAAAACCCATCACCATAGCGAGCGTTACGTCACGTAATTTCTAATATGGAGAAGTTATTCCACCATCTACAATCAAACTAGGAAGATGTAATAGAGGCGTTCATTTAGGTTAGGTCACTCTTTGCAAGTGGGCGTTCATTTAGGTTAGGTCACTCTTTGCAAGTGGGATAGGTTTTGTAGAAAAAAGAATATTGGTGCAAGCTTGCAAAATTATATTTACTTATGAGTTTAGCATTAGAGGTAAAAATTAGAGATTATTCAAAGATCAAGGGAAAAGCTTGTCAAAAACGATACTTCAAAATTTTTAAGGGTTTATTTATGCAATAAAATTATTTAGGTAAAGAGCCCTATCCAAGGGCTCAACAATATAGAAGTTTATATCAAAACCTTACAATTGATCAAGAAACATTAGGTGGTCAACCAATTAGAAGGATTTTATAAAATTTTGATCGGGTGCTTGCTTGAATCCTTATCATCTTATCTTCAATCCAAAATTGCAATTGTTGGCTAAGGCATGTCTAGCTTGTAGTGGTTTGGAGGTAAGAAACTATGTTAATATAAGCAATAATTACAAATTATGGATCTACTAGTAACCTAGTTAAAGGAGAGGGTCTTAAAGAAATAGTGGACAAACTTTAAATTATCCTCTAAAAATTCTATTTACCCAATTTTATGTGAAAGGATAAGTTGGTTTAGAAGCTATCAAAGAATGATGGATAATTGGTTAAGTTGGTATTTAAGGCTTTAGAGAAGAATTCCTACTTCTAAATATTTACCTCGGAAGAATTCTTGCTCACTTGAGGTCTTTCCTAACACCTCAACATTCCTTTTGTTAATAGTCTAAAGCAAATTTCTTGCAATAAAAATCTACGAAGAAGAGTATAACATGGACCTTTAACATGTGGCTTTTGTAAGAAGGATTTAGAAACATTGAAACATTTACTTATCCATTGTTTCCTTACACCATTTAAGGTCACTTAGAGAGAGAGAGAGTATTGGGTTGCTCTAGAAATATTGGATTAATTATTTTAAAAACTAAAGTATTATTCATTCTATGGAGGATTGATGCTTCCACTATTATTGGAATTTATGCATTGAAATGAATAATGTGATTTAAATCTTATCCTAGGAAGTCTTAAATATAGAAAAAGAGGTTCTAACCTTTTGGTTATAACATTTGAATATGCATATATGGTGATATATAACAATAGCTTTAATACAAATGATATATTTTATAGTAAAATTTAATTTAGGTTCATTAAATTTAATTTTGATGATGCTTAGAAAGGAAATTTGTGAAAATTTATTGAAGTTGGCTTTTCTTATAATGAAGGTAAACCTCTCCTCATATAATTCAAATCATATAATTTAAACCTCTTCTTATATATATATATATATATATATATATATATATATATATATTAAATTCTTAGGGAAATTGGTAACACCATGAATGGGTTACCTCTATAAACCCTAAGCCCACTAGGTAAAGCACAATCAACGGGACCTCCAACCCTTCAGGGAATCAAACTGGGGTAGTCAACTGATAGACACTTGATCGCTACCATCCAACCTATCCTCTTTTGAGTATGCAGTGGTTTAAACCTTGGACCTCCCCAAAGAAAAACCAAAGCTCCCAACCACTACACCATTCTTGTGGACAAAGTATTATTTTTCAATGAGTTTACACATGTTTTATGAGGGATCCTGGTCCCCTCATACTTTGTGAGGTTTGAACCTTGGATCTCTCAAAGAGAGGCCAAATCCCTTACCACTATAGTAAGCTTACAACTTTAAAAACTCTAAATAGAATTTCAAGGAGTTTACAAATATTTTTATGAGGGGTCTTGGTCCCCTCGTACCGAGTGGGGTTTGAACCTTGGACCTCTTAAAGAGAGGCCAAAGAACTTATCACTATAATAATATTGCAGCTAAATATTTTTTCAATGAGTTTACATAGGTTTTTATGAGGGATCCTGGTCCCATCATACTAAGTGGGGTTTGAATCTTAGACCTCCCAAAGAGAGACCAAAGCCCTTACTGCTACAATAAGCTTACAACTTAATTTTTTTCAATGAGTTTACACAAGTTTTTATGAGGGGTCCTAGTCCCCTCATATTGAGTGGGGTTTGAACTTAGGACCTCTCAAAGAGAGGCTAAAGCTCTTACCACTATATATAGTAAACATGCAACTTTTCAAAATTAAATGAGTAATATCATAAACCCCTATGACCCACACATAGGGCTAAGTAGTCTCCTCCCAACCATGATCTCTCATAAAGTCGAGAGCTACACTTATCAATAGGGAATTAACACAAAGTCAACAATTACGCTTTGAACCTTGGACCTCCCAAAGAAGATTCAAACCCCAAACCGTTGCACTAGTTTAAAATTATTAAATTATACAAAGTTTATTTGGATTATTTTTTTAATGGTATAAGTTTAATCAATTAAAATTTTCAACTTTTAAGGAAGAGATCCAAATTTGATATTAACAAGCAATATATGTATAATTATTAAGTTATTATAATAAAACTCTATGGCTATGATGTAATACAAGTGATTCTTGCTTCAGTCCATATAACCAATTAAAAACAATTATAATTCAAAACCATTTATAAATAATAAATTTAATACTCTAATTAAATTTTTGGAAGTTTGAAAAGCATTTAAAACTTTTACTTGATACCAAATTCATTTGTTGTTTGGATAATTAAATTATGTTTTTATTGCATTCAAAAGCTAGCTCTAAATAAGAGCTTGTATTGTTTTTGGGATAGGTTTTAGCCGCTCACCCATTACCTTCATAATTATTTTGTATAAGACATTGCATAAGACAATACGTCTGTATTTTGAAATATGAACTCCCTCGCCCTATTTTAAAATTAAGGCAATGGATGTAAGATTTAATGCTTTAAGCATTCTTTTACTACCTTTATACTCCTCTATAAAAACCATTACATCCTCCTCCAGGTTGTCCCAAAAGTTCTAAAAAAACTCAATTGGAAAGCCATCTAGACTTGGCATTTTTCCCATACTCATTCCAAATACTACCTTCTTCAACTCCTCTCTATCAATGGGTTTAAGCATGGCATACTTTTTTTCTTAAGATATAATATAAGGTAGTAGAAAAAAATTGTTGAACCTCTTTGTATTGCACCATACCTTCCTTAAACAAGAGCAAAATAATCCATTGAATGGAAATGCATACCAGGTATCGTATCAAATGAGTGCCCGTTCTCATCCTAAAGAGCTTGCATATTGTTTGTATGTCTCCTGGAACAAGCAACCCACTTGAAAATTTTGGTATTTCTATCACCTTCCAATAACCAAGTGGTTCTTGCTATTTGTTTCTAGTAAATATCACTATATTAAACCATTATATTTATTATGTGTGATTGTAACTTTTCAAAACTATAGTGAATTATCATGAAACATTAAAAACCATAAATATTTTTCCTATTTAGCTAGTAGTACATGAAAAATATATACATATTACTCTTCACATGACTTGGGAACTCACAATACTTAAATATATAATTTAACATTAGATAGATGAGGAATAATGTGCAACATTGTTTAATTTGTTGTGCTTGCTCGAGCAAGTTGTTTAGTTTGTTGTGCCTAGTTGAGTAACTTGTTATAGCCTCTTAGGACAATAAAATGTGTTCCTAGATATTTCTATTATTCTCTACTTGTTTGTGCATGGTTTGTTATAAAAATGAGATTATTTTGTGTATGCTTCTTGTGTGCAAGAAACATTAGCCAAAATTATTGTCATATCACTTTTATCAAAGAAAACTTTTGAAGGTTCACTTCCTCACTAAGAAAGCTCCAATGATCAAACAACACATGGAGATAAAATCATGCGCGTGGAAGATAAGAAACATAATAATATGTACGTTTGAGGTCAATGCACCTAACAAATAGATCAAATACTGTAATATGGGATTATATAATCTATGCACCAAAATAGATTAGGCATACACTATCATGTTCCAATAAAGGATGGACATGATCACCACTATAGTTAAAGTATACAATTAGGCACCAAATATTTTTGGGATAGTAATTTACATAGTTTGGTGTTGGATATTCCAGTACTTAGGTTTAGGGCCAAAGATAGTGCCTCATCCAAGTGGAATGGAGTGTGATAGGTGCCACAATGGGAGTTCCATGTGCCTTTTTACAGATATGACTTTTCACCTTGCATATTTGCATGAGTGAGCATCGAGGCCATTTCATACCACCAGTCTCTATGTGTATCCAATGTATATATGTGAAAAATTTGTAAAATCAAAGTCCTTAAATATTAAACTCTACTATCACATTTTTATAAGCTCATGATTCCTTTTATCTTAGCTTCGATTTATCTTTCATCAAGAAACACAAATGATTTATATTATGCTGCAAAAAAAATATCATATAAATTAATTAAAAACTCCAAGATCACCAAGTAAGATACAATGTGATTTTCCCACAACTAAGATTTTAAGCTACACTACTATGAGATTGTATTTCAAGCTATGTGTTGTTTTGTAGGATCATGAAAACATATACTTATTATTATTTTTTTGCTGGAAAAAAGGGGTTTGAAGAACACAAGCTTATACTGAGAGGGGGGGTGAACAGTATAAGATCACATTCCCAAATAGTATTAATCAATATAATCAATGACAATTTCAATATCAATAACTAAAGCAATGCACCAATCATCACACACAATAGAGACACCACAATTTACGTGGTTCAACCAATGCGGACTACTCTACGGAGAAAATATTTAAAACTTTATCAATCAATCTCTTGGGAATCCTTTCCAATTACAATATTTATGGAACTCTATCCAAAGGAGATGTTGATCCCCTAATCTCAAGTTCATGGATCTTTTCGACAAGAGAACTCTTTCCCCTTCTGCTCTGGCTAGTGATCTTCTAGAAGACTTTGTCTCTCTACTTTACTGAATGGTGGATCTCTCTCCACTTGAAGACTCCTCACTTAGATTTGTATTCAATTGTCCTAGCTACTGGATCTCTATCTAATGAGACTATGTACTCTATACTCTATCACCTCCAAAGTTATGTCAATAGGGTCACTCAGAACCTTCTCAAATCTTCTCAACAAGCTCACTCAAAACTTGTCCAAATTTTCTCAATAGGTCCACACAAAACCTGCTCAAATTTGCTCAATAGGTCCACATAGAACCTACTCAAATATTCTCAACAAGCTCACTCAAAACTTGTCCAAATATGCTTAACAGGTCCACACAGAACCTGCTCAAATATGCTCAATAAGTCCTCTTTAGGACTTGTCCAGATCTGCTCAATAATTCCTCTCTAGGACTTGCTCAAATATGCATATCAAGCTTCCACAAAAGCTTACTCAAAATCAGTCCATAAGCCTTCTCAAAGACTTATCCCAAATCTGCTTAACAAGCTCACACAAAACTTGTCCAATCTCATAGAATCATAAAGAGAATTGTTAAAGACTCAATATATTCTATACTCAATGCTTAATAAATATCTCAATTAAATCTCATAGAAGAATAAAGAGAATCGTTAGAGACTCAATATGTTCTATACTCAAATCCAAATCTCAACTCAAATCAATCTCATAGAAGCATAAAGAGAATTGTTAGAGACTCAATATGTTCTATTCTCAAATCTCAATCTCAACTCAAATAAATCTCATAGAAGCATAAAGAGAATTGTTAGAGACTCAATATGTTCTATTATCAAATCTCAATCTCAACTCAAATCCATAATATAGAATAGTTTGTTTTATGGAACTTGAACAACCACTTCACACAATAACTTGACTAGGCTCAAACAACTCTACTTTACCAATCACCTTAATGAACAACCCTTTCTCACAAACCCTAGTCCAAGCATGTATCAACCAACTCAAAATGTTTCCAACAATTTTCAACAACAAATCTCACATAACAATGATACTCATGTTCTTCTCTAACTCAAGTTCAATTTCTTTGCACAACCAATGGGCTTCAACAACAATGCTTATAAAACATTCTTCACATAACAATGATGCTAATGTTCTTCTCAAACCCTAACTCAGGTTTTTCACATAACTAATGACTTCAACAATGCTATAGAACAAGATTTTAACCATAACTCTCAAACTAGAAATCCTTGAAGCATTCAACCAACAACTCTCAAAAGGAAACCACAATCAATCCTTTTCACTCCAATGATATTTTCATAAATCAACCACCCAAATAAATCAATGGAGAATATTACCCATACCTTATTGATGCCAAGAAGTTGTCCACAAAATCTGCCACACTCAACACACTTTCTTTTTCCAATCTCAACAAGGGTTAGTGGAATTCAAATAATAATCACAAGATAAACTATAACTCAATTTACACATTTTTACTCCAACTCAATAATCACATCCACCAAATTCCCTTTATAGAAAAACTCTCTAAAAATAATAATCAATAAGCCACTATTCAATATCCACTTTATTCAAAACCCTTATTTCTCCTAAAATAATGCTCTCAAAAATTCAAATCAATACCATAAGGCTCAAATAATCATCTATGGTTTTCACCAACAAAATAATTATTTAATCTTTTAAACACAACAAAGGTTTTACAAAAATAAAATATTTTCTAACCCTTGTCACTCCAAAATTTAGAGCATTCAAACAAATTTTAATTAAAAAATCGCATACCTCCCTCAAGGTGTTTTGACCCCTTGACCTACCGCGACTAAGGTAGCCAAACGAGCTACCTGCTTGTTCGCAATGCAAAAGGGACACAACTTCTATTTGTATGCTATAGGCCCAGATGACTTAAATAAATTGTGCGCCCTTGGCGCTTCCACCACAAAGCATAGCAAACGAACTGAAGCGTTCTGCTTCGTAATTCTAATAAATGCAAATACGCCACTTAAGGAGGGCAGATCCCCGCCACGAATGGGCAAATGATAATGCGTATACGCAAATGAAAATATTGATGATATACTTTTCTACACTTGGATACTAATGTATAAATATAAATTAAGATGACTTTAGTTCATATAGCCGACGACTATATTTGTAATGTAACATGACTCCCCTCCTCGGAAAGCTTTGTCCTCAAAGCTAGAAATGTTTGGAAAATACTTTTAGGTTCCCATGTAGCCTCTTCTTCTGGTAGACCCTACCATTTGATGAGAAATTCTTGGATGTGGCAAGATCTCAGTATGCGTGTTCTGCTTTGTAGAATGGCTTCCATGTTGTAGCTCTTTGAGATTTGCTTTTTTGACTTATCGTCAAAAAATAATATCTTCAATTTGTGACTAGATTTCTTGCTTGTTGATTGGTTGTCATTTTGTGAGCGAAAAATTTAGGGATTTGAACGCTTACTTGGATTTGTAACTGTTGCTCTCCTCGATGCTAAGGGTTGGTAGGCGTTTATTTACCACAATTTGATTGGCTGCCTCCGAAAATGTTTAGAATATGCCGAAAGGAACTGTTGTTCGTTGTTTAGTTATTTGGACTTACTGTTTTTTTTTTTTTTGTGCAGCGCTATCCGAGTAATCTTCAGAGAGATTATGCTTTATATTCCTTCACGATGCTGGGAATGATTTATGCAGCGGAGCTTTATTTAACGACTGCGGAGATAGCTTCTTTGTCGTATTACTTTATGTGCTTGAAACTTTAGGGTTTTAAACCTAAAGTTTTAATAATTCCTTCCCATGAACTTCCGCATACAAGAGTTACATAAAAATCGAGTAACTTAGTTACTGACCTTAATGTTTTAAATCTTCTTTAGTGATTGGATGACGCCACCTGAAATTAGGGTTCGAGCGAATGCAAATATTGACTACTTTCCCTTGCTATCGCCAGACGTTAACACGATGATTTCTGCTCCCTTGCTGTCACCGATCATTTAACACGGCTAACTTGATGGATAAAACTAAAGCTTTGCGCACAGAGTTAGCTGGATTTGGACAACCAAATTAAGTGATGTGAGTATGGACAACCAAAAGAGACCGTCAGTCTCATGCTGTGCTCAAAAAACAAATGTGTTATGCCAAACAAATTTGCTGAAAACCAGCGCGTCAGCCAAAAACTATGAATGGTGTCTGATAGCTCTAAAAAATATTGAAAAAGGTATCGAAAACCCTCGTAATAGCTTGATATTGCAACTAGTATTAGAATGAGATAAAGATGAACTTTAGAATTTTTTGTGCGTTTTTAGGGTTCTCTTCAATTCCTTACTCGTCTGCTTGCACGTGCTTTATACCATATGAATGTGTCTAATTCAATCATCTTCGTCCGTAGAGAAATCTCGTCTCCTTGGCAAGAACTATCACCACCTAAAATATATCTTCTCAACTACAATCAACTATAAGCACTCTTCCAAAAATCGTTCCCATTTGTAGTCAGGATTCGTAAATAGTTGTGCGAAGTATAAAATTTTGCTGATGTAATCGCACAGATGCTACTAGGGCTGCGGTCTGATCGTGTGAAGCCGGATGACTGAACTCTATCTGCTCGTGTTTCGAGAGAATTTTCTTTTACTGTGGAAAAATGTGATTCGAGTGTAAATTTTTGGATGACTATGTGTATACTATCGAAAAAAAAAATGTATTAATTTTTTTTTTGATCGCTTGAACGCGATTTAATACACGCTTGATTAACACTGCTTAGTAGAAATTTGAGAGCACACAACTTTTCACTGTCTGTAGACCACCACTACGCTCATTGGGAGATACCAGTGCTTATCTTTTCACTGATTGCAAACCACTAGTGCACAATTTTTAGGAACAAACAACTTTTCAATGTCTCTGTAACACCATTACGCTCTTCAGGATATACCAGTGCCCTGTTAGTATTTTGCTTCAACTTTGCTTACTACAAGATCGCTGCTCTGATACCACTTGAAGCGTTCTGCTTCGTAATTCTAATAAATGCAAATATGCCACTTAAGGAGGGCATATCCCCGCCACGAATGGGCAAATGATAATGCGTATACGCAAATGAAAATATTGATGATATACTTTTCTACACTTGGATACTAATGTATAAATATAAATTAAGATGACTTTAGTTCATATAGCCGACGACTATATTTGTAATGTAACACGAACCTTGCCAAAAATCAAACGCATGACCTTGTGCTACCAAATGCCTTTGCATTGCCTGAGTTGCCAACAGGCTATACTGCCCAAGGTAACTTGGGTTTCACACGCCGTCCGATTTATTCGTTGCTTATACCACTTAAACCTTTTTCGCATGAGCTTTATTCGCTTTCCGACAATCGCATTAAAAACAAGAGCAAGGATAATTTAAATTGAAGAATTTAATGGCATATATATGCCTTCCCTCTGCTTGGAAACGTCGATGCTTCCTCATGACGTCGACGGATAAACTTTTAGTTTTAATTTTAAAATTAAAATTAAAATTTGAAATAATTTAAAATTTAAACTAAACATTTAAAATTAAAAGTCTCCATCATCGGGGCACCTTTTTCGATGAAACGAAAATCCAAATTGGGTTTTAAGAAAAACCCATTTCAAATATGTTGTCCATGGTTTTAAATAAAACCTTTAAAATTAAATATCTTCATCACCGGGGCACCATTTTTGATGAAACGAAAAGCTAGCTTGAGTTTTAAGAAAAACCCATTTCAAATATGCCATCCATGGTTTTAAATAAAAACCCTTTGCTAATCTTACCTTGAAGCTCCTTTTTGGAACCAAATGCCATGCATCCTTTTGATCAAAACCTTTGCTTCTCATGAAGCTCTTTGTGGATAAAATCATAGTGCTTACTTGCATAGGTCCTTTTGACATCAATGATAACTTTTTAGCTTAGGGACTCAAAATATCCAACAGGGTTGTTATTAGGTCCCCCACCCTCGACAAAGTAAAACTTTATCCTTTAAAGCTTACCAATTTACAAATAAATTCAATTTTCATTTCATTGAGTTGCTATAGCTAGATGCCTACATTTTTTCATAAACATCTATATTATTGATTTTAATTTTCTAGATCTTTATCAATTTATTTGTAAATACAAATATTTCAAAATTCAACATCCCTCTTCTTGACATTTTCCTATAGAAACCTTCACAATACCAAAAATCCACTTCTACTATCTACGCACTTTGCTTCACCATATTTGGATTTTTAGTTTCCTTCTTGAAGCATCAATGCAACCACAAGAACTGTAAAAAATATTATATATGAAAATACATTAATGTTATAAAATACAACAAATATTATTGCTGGAAAATATTTAAGTAAATTTTAATCATTATATGATTCAAGCAATCAACATTATTTATGCATAGAAATCAAGTGAAGACTAACATGAAAACATGCATGATATAAAGATATTTTTAAACTCAAAGAATAATAAATATTATAAGTTTTTTTTTGCTAGAGAAAAAGGGATTGTACTTGATTCTCCTACTCTTAATAAATTACCACTCTCTTAATTACAGCTTGATATTTTACAAAAATATTCAATTCTCATATCAATTAAGTTGCTATAGCTAGAAACCTCAATCTTTTTTCATAAAATGTTCAAATTCATGATTTATTATTTTTGGATCTTCTTTTTTTTTGTAAATACAAATATTCCAACATTCAACATCCTTTTTCTTGATATTTTTCTACAATATCCTTCACAATACCAAACTCCACCTTTATTGTCTATGCACTACATATTAGTAGAGTAATACTTCCAAAACTTTGCTTTATCATAGTCTGCTTTACCAAACCTAGACTATTAGTTTCCTTCCTAAAGCATAAGTGCAACCACAAATTATAATAAATAGTTTAGCAGTCTCAAAAAGTTGAAAGTTCTAATCCATACTCTATCCCATAATCCCATGATTAACCAATTGATGGTTTTTTAAGCTTTAATACTACCACAAATATCACAGGAATATAATATAGCCACAATATATTATCAAAAATATTGATAAGAATTATAAATAAACTTACAACATTAGAAATAACACAATCTAAAGTATTTTATATCTCAACTTGTACACTCGTCTATGGAGCTTTGTCTCCATAATATAGTTTTACAAATGACCTTTGGATTCTTGTCTTGCCACTTGTCTAAGTGACTCTTGATATTTACTCAGGATACATATACATATCAAATGATGTAATATACTCTAATATCCTCCAATATTAAATTATTTGATGTATGTTTCTCTATATCTATATAAATTATTTATAAACATCTGAAACTTGCTTTGACCTAGTGCCTTCGAAAATTTTTCTACAATCCGATCTTTGGTAGAAATGTTTTTTAGCTTAATATAATGACTTTAGAAATGATCCCTAATAAAATGATATTGAGCTTTAATATGTTTTGTTCTTTCATGAATAATTGGATTTTTATTAAATTTAGTACTCCTTGGATATCACAATTTATTATTGTTGGAGTTCTTTTGATTCCCATGTCTGAGAATATGTATTATAACCATAATGCATTATAGACTGTATCCTTAGTTGCACGATACTTTACTTCTATAGATGAAAGTGCTACTACATATTGTTTTTTACTATACTAAGAAACTGGCCCTAAATCAAGATAGAAAATGTAGCCTAACATAGATTTTCTATCATCTACATCTATAGATCCAACATAATCATAATCTAAATATTCTTATAGATAAAACTTCTTATCATCCTTTTTGTAGGTAAGTCCATATTTTGTAGTTTTGTTGATATGCTATAATATTATCTTTGTGGCTTTCTAGTGGCTTTCTCTAGGCTCTTGCATGAATCTTGAAAGATAATTTACAACAAAAATTATATTTGGTCGACTATTTGTCAAATATAGAAGACTTCCAAATTTTTGATGATAGATTGTAGCTAAAACTAAAGATGTCTCATCATATCTAGATAATTGCAATCCTTGTTCCATAGGAGTATCCTTGGGTTTGCAATTGTTCATCCTATATTTTTCAAGTAGAGATTTTGCATACTTGGTTTGTGTTATTGTAATATTATTTTCATTTTGATGAACTTCTAAACCAAGACAATAATGAAGAAATCCCAAATATATCATCTCAAAATCCTTTTCTAAATCATTTTTCACATTATTTATCAACGTATTTGACATTCTTGTAATCACTATATCATGAACATATATCACAAGTATTTATATAATTTCCATCCTTTTTTGTATAGAGATTTGTATCTAATAGACTTCTTCTAAAATTATATTGTAATAAAATATTATAAATTTCTGATATGTAGTTCACCTTCCTCCACCTGTATGTTTGCATAGGAAGGACAAGCATTTCAAATTCTAACACTTTGATATCTGGCATAACTTTCTTTGTAGGTGTTATAATGCTTTGAATCTTTATTGTACTTTCTAAATAGACTAATTCTCTATGATGTAACACCAACTGGAATTAAATTTGAGTTACCCACAATTATAAAGTCATATAGCTCGTAGGTGTATTTAGATTTTATAAGTCATGGTGTTGAACAATGATCTTCATGTAAACCTCTGTCTGGTTCTAATATCAAGGTTACCTTAATATGAGTTGCCTAGTTCTAATATAAGCTACCTTTCAAACTAAGTTATTGTTGCCTTTAAAACTGAGTCACTTGGTTCCTTGAGCTATTATAATCTCTTTGCAATCATCTATAAGATCTTTTCTCTGAATGTTTTTCTATGTCTTCTTCTTTTCTATAATATATTTTCTTATATTTTAGGCTCTACTTTCTTCTATCTTAGGATCTTCTTTATTTTATCTTAGACTCTTCTTCACTTGATATGGCTATTGTAAACCTCTATTCTTTATATAAGGGCCTCAAAATTCTTTCTTTGAAGGGTCTCCATTATGAATCCTATAGCTTCAATAAATTTTCATTCATTGCTTGAAGTTAAAACTATATATCTTTCTCGAAACCTGATATATCTTTCTTCTTCCTTTCCTTTGCTACTATCTATTATTAGGAAGCTTTATATGCTTTTCAATATGCTGCTATCATCTATTTTACTTTATTGGCTTCTTGGATCAATGTCAAGATCCATTTCTCTATGACTTGAATCTTATTTCTCTACAGTTTGAAGCTAAAATTCTTCTCTATATTCTATATGAAGCTTCTCACACTTCTACTGCTAATTTTTTTTAAATCAATAATGTTGCACCTAAGGACTCAAAATCAATATCAAAGTATCTCTATTCTGAAACTCAAATCTCTAATACTAAGATGGTGTTGAATGTCCATAATTCCTCTATTAATATCAAGGTGAATTGAATATCCTTGATTTCTCTATCAATATTAAGGTGACTTGAATGTACTTTATTCCTCTATCAATATCAAGGATTGACAATGACCCTAAATCCTCTAAATATCAAGGGTTTTCTATAGCTCTGAATGATCAACTATCTCAAAGTTGATATGCCAAATAATATAGTTGAGTCTTAATATTCACTAGTTATTCTCCAACCATGGAAAGACCCTAGCCTTTCTACTCACTATGACCTTATAATAGAGTCTAAGTTTTAATTTCTTCAAAGTAGATAGACTCTAATCAACTTTATCAAACTAGATAAAATTGATTTTTGTAGGTAGTTAAAATAACCCTATCAACCTAGATAAAGTCTGGTAGTGGCTATGATACCATTGATGCCTTTTTGGGACTTAATACTATCACAAATATTGCAAGAATATAATATAGCCATAATATATGGTCAAAAATACTAATAAGAATTAGAAATAAACTTACAAAATTAGAAAGAACACAATCTAAAGTATTTTATATATCAAATTATACACTCATCTATGTAGCTTTGTCTCCATTATATAGTTTTACAAAATGAACTTTTGATTTTTATCTTGCCACTTGTCTAAGTGACTCTTGATCTTTACTCAGGATACATATACATATCAAATGATGTAATATACTCCAATAACAACTCAATTAATCCATTCAACCATGAAGTTCATCTGATATCATGTTTTTTTAGTTCAACATACAAAACTTTTGCTTACTTTTCAAAATCGTAGTTCACTTTACAAAATCTAGACTATTAGTTTCCTCCAATGCATTGATCTATAAATGGTTCCTCTAAAATATTTTTTAGTACTTTGGAACATTATTTTGAATTTGCTCCTT